>CAUOFW020004980.1:236034-272711 GCA_963454935.2 Ilex paraguariensis
AAATCACCTTCTTGGTTTGACACTTGCCTTCCCCGGCAACGGTGCCAAAAATGCTTGACAAAATTCCTTGTTGTTTCATAACCTCTAAGCATCACCTTTTAGCATGTATAGTATATGAATGACAAGGAGTGTCACTCTCCTAGGGATGATGTCAAACAAAAGGNCAGAAATCATTTGGCTCCATGATGTGATGGTTCGAGGCCTTAAGGAAATAAGTCACGTTGTTGCCTTGTCTTTTAGGGAAAAGGGAAACAATTTCATTCTAGCTATCTCTTCCATCCCATGATTGGGGAGGAAGGTTGCAACCATTTCCTCAAAATCCCTTATGTGTGAATAGGGGCTCTGAGTTTCAAATCCGTTGAACGTGAGAATTAGTTGCAACATCCCTGGCTTAACTATGAAAAGATGAGCTTGGACCGGAAGGAGGATGCATGATGGTGTGGTGCTTCGTGTTGGTTGTAGGAAATCCCTCATTGACCTCACCGGGGGATCCATTTGAAAATTATTCCCCTCATTCACGGGAGGGGGAAAATTCATTCTCGGATTGGGTATTTGGGGTTCTTGTGGTCCCCCACCCCTTTGGACATTTGGATTTGCACCTATATTGTCAAAATTGTCACCCGCATCCTCGGGTTGTTCTTGGTCAATATTCATGGTAGGGGCCAAATTTTGTCTAACAAGTCGGTTTCGGTCGTTCCGCCTCCACATAAAACAAAATATATACAAACAAAGTTATACACAAACAAGATTATGTACACGGAACAACGTACCTCAGCCCATGATGAAGATCATGGGACTTACCTCCGTCGTCCAAAAATCACCTTCTTGGTTTGACACTTGCCTTCCCCGGCAACGGCGCCAAAAATGCTTGACAAATTTTCTTGTTGTTTCCTAACCTATAAACATCACCTTTTAGCATGTATAGTATATGAATAAAGGGGAGTGTCACTCTCCTAGGGATGATGTCAAAAGAAAGGGCAACGGAATGGTGGATGAATGAGATTTCAAATGTGAGTATGTGTGAACAAAAGTGCTCCCCAAGCGCAAGGAGACTTTCGCGGATCGTGTTTTACTTGGTGGTATTCCAAGGTCGTTTCCACGGGGAAGGAAGTAAACCGAGGGGAAGGTGATTTTGGGAGAAAGAAAGTGTAAAATCTTTGATTTTTGAAAGTTGTTTGGTGAAGTTGTTTTGATGCTAGTAAAATGAGAAATAAATGTTGGCAAATCCAAGAGGTCACTCCAATAGGAATACCGTCTCAACTCGAAACCCTCCTCCAATAGAGCATGAATGAACAATTGATTCGTGGGAAGCTAGAGATAAAATTGGTGAGTACCTAAGCATAAATCGTGACTAGGCCTATGGAATATCAAAGATTCACCAAGTTATCCACCCTAACCCAGTCAAACCAAACCATTGAACTCTGAAAGAGGGGAGGAGAATGAGTTGAAATGGTATACCTAAGTGGAGGTTCCTCTTGGTTTTACAAACTAAGAGATTTAGCTATTCATGCTNCGAGAGAGGGAAAATTCATTCTCGGATTGGGTATTTGGGGTTCTTGTGGTCCCCCACCCCTTTGGACATTTGGATTTGCACCCCTTTGGACATTTGGATTTGCACCTATATTTTCAAAATTGTCACCCGCATTCTCGGGTTGTTCTTGGTCAATATTCATGGTAGGGGCCAAGTTTTGTCTAACAAGTCGATTTCGGTCGTTCCGCCTCCACATAAAACAAAATATATACAAAAAAAATTATACACAAACTAGATTATGAACATGGAACAACGTACCTCCGCCCATGATGAAGATCATGGGACTTACCTTCGTCGTCTAGANAGGGGTGGTATTTATAGGCAACAAGGGAGGGTGAAAGTCTTATTAGGTGGCTTTGAATCTTGTTAGGTGGCCTTGAAAAGTCTTGTTTGGTGGCATGAAAGTCTTGTTAGATGGCCTTGAATTCTTTGATCCCCCTTTGTTTTGAGCTTTAATAATTGACACCCCAGTAGTTTGTAGCTTTAAAGNTTGTTTGGTGGCATGAAAGTCTTGTTAGATGGCCTTGAATTCTTTGATCCCCCTTTGTTTTGAGCTTTAATAATTGGCACCCCAGTAGTTTGTAGCTTTAATGCAATAGGCCCCCCAGTAGTTTGTAGCTTTGACGTACAAAACCCTGAAAAGAACAAGAATTAATGCATTATCCTTTATTCACACACTAACTCTAATTTAATTTATTTTGACTAGTTTACTTTATTCAACTAACACAATTTACCTATTAATTATGCCTTAATTAGGGTTAATCATGTAGCACCCTGGAATTGAAACTAGTTTCCCTGGCCTATAGAACGGTAGGGAGGAATGAAATAAGTTTATGGGTGCCCCACCGATGATTGGGATTAACATGCCCCATAAATTTGGGATCCCTACCTTTGAGGACAATCCCGCTTCATGTGACCCTACTGGTGGCATATGAAACAAGTCCTCTGGCCTGCCTAGTTGGAAGTCCTGAAGTTTCTCTCACCTTGGGAGGATTGACCTTGGCCTTAGCCTTGATAGTTATGGCCCTATCCCTGATACCCTTGTGGGGTAGAAATCTTTTACTTCTTCCCCGAACTAGAAGAAGAGGATTGACCCTCATTCTTCTTGTCCTTAGCACCCGCCTCCCAGATGCCCCTTGTGTCTTCCACCTTTCTCTTAATGGTCATAGCTGTCTCGATCATTGAGTTCAAATCTAGTTGGCGACGGCTGATTAACCCTCATTTATGCATAATTGAATTAAGTTAATAGATCAATTGTGTTAGTTAAACAAGTTAAAAGAGTCAAAGTAAATCAAATTAGGGTTAGTGCATGAATTAGGGTTAATGCATTAATAATTGTTCTTTTAAGGGTTTTGTGCGTAAAATCTACAAACTACAGAGGAGCCAGCTGTCAAAGCTACAAACTAAAGGGAAGCTATCTGTCAAAGATCAAGACAGAGGGGGATCAAAGTATAATTCAAACATCAAAATTTCAATCCAAGCCACCTAACAAGACTTTTGCCCCCCTTATTGCCTATAAATACCTTCCCTTGGAACTTGTAAAAGATTATCTTTTGGAAGTGGAAAAACCCTCCAAAAGTAACTAGTTTTCTTCTACTTCATTATTAATTTCATTAGTTGCCATTGTAAAAGCTTCCTTCTTCACTAGAGGAGTGAACCTCTATTACCTTTCTAGCTCTCTTGTAGTCTTAAAAGGTGGGTACTGTTACACTCATCCTTTGTTAAAGATAGGCTTATTGTGTAGTGTACGTTATCTTGTAATTTCTCTACTTGTAGGGATGAGGATCACTTACTTTTCTAGCTTTCCTAAAGCCATGAAGAATGAGTAGTTTCTCATTCACTCTTTACTAAGAGGTGATGGACATGTATAAATTATTCAGAAGTTATATGATTAGTAATTAAAATTAGCATATCACTATGCCTTTTTTAGACTAACTACACTTTGATGGACTATAAATGATGACATTTCAAGTCCTAAAGTGAACAAGGGCTCAAAGCCAACAAATATCAAACTTAAATGTAACACCAGCATATTGGGAGACAAAATTGGAAAAGCTTGGAACAAAGTAAGAACGTTCGAACGTCAACTCACGTTCGAACGTTCCCTTGAATTATTTGAAGACCATACTGCTGAATTGTTGAGACATGGCGTGTTACAGCTAAGAAAGAAAACATTGAGGTACTTGAGTACTATGTTTGAACGCCAAGTCATGTTCAAACATTTTTTTGAATTATTAAGGACCAGGCTAATGAGTGCAACGGCAGTGGTTTAAGGCGTATGGAAGTAACTCTCACAGAGGAACAAAGGCTACTTGAGTAGGAGGTTCAAACTACATCTGGCGCGCCTGTCAAGCAAAGACAGAGTACAACGTTCGAACGTTGTCCCCAGACAAGCTGCAAAGTGGTTGATTTTCTTTCCATACATTGGGCTTTCACTTGGACTATGAAGGCCTTCCACTATTCCTCCACACTCCCTTGCCCCCTCTTCTTTGCCTATAAATACCCCCATTATGGGAGCATCAAAACTTACACTAGGACTTTGGGAGCTTGGCTTTAGTCTTACACTAGACCAAGACTTGTAGAGTTAGTTGTAGAACTAGATTTACATTTACATTTACTTGCATTGAAGAAAGATAGATCATCTTTTGGTTGAGGAAGAAACCCTTCAAAAGTGACTTGCTTTCTTCTACTTTTGTTATTAGCTTTATTTACTGCCATTGTTTGGACTTCCTTCTTCCCTTAGAGGAGTGAAACTCTTCCACTTTTCTAGAGCTTTACCAAAGCCATAAAAGGTGGGACGTGATTCACTCATTCTTCGTCGAAGATCGGCTCCTTGTTTAGCGTGTTGTACTTTGTAACTCCTCTACTTAGAGGGATGAGCATCACTCACTTTTATAGCTTCACCCAAGCCATGAAGAGTGAGTAGTTTCTCATTCACTCTTTAGTAAAAGGTGAAGGACATGTATAAATCATCCGAAAGTTATATTTATACATTTTGTTTATACTTAATGTTTTATATTACACTTGCATATTGAATGATAGAATGGATCTAGCAAAGCTAAAGTACTTTGTATAACCATGGGTGCTTTCTATGACATGGATGACTCTTGCATAGAAAGACCCATTGGTTCAAGGCAAGTAACCTGGCTAGATCTTCATGACTACATTTCAATCTTCACCATTATTGCGTTTCATTTAAAGAATGGGATATTAACGCCAAGGTTGGATGCCTTATAGAGACACCTGCTTATTTTTAGACGGGTTGAGTCTCAACACAGAAAATTCTTGTAAACCTCTACAATGACATTGGAATCATGATCTTAATTCTCACAATCCATCTTTATATTTTGATTAACTTTATATTGACACGGGGGTTAATTGAGTTATCAAGCATAAGAATAATAAACCGGATGATTAACTACATATTTTGATCTTCAAGCTAAAAGGGTGGTTGTTACATTTGATAATTTATCTTATATTTTGTCTAGAAAAACCCTTTAGAAAGAATCTTATGTTCTATCTAGAAAATCCCATAACTTCAAACTTTCAAGGCTTCGAGTTACTTGGTCTCTGTCACTGCTTACTTCGAAACACTAATCATAGTTTCCTGTGGATTCAACTTCGAACTTAACAAGATTATTACTACAACTTGACCGTCTGCACTTGGGTGTACACATTTTGGATTAAGCCATTATACTTGTGCATTTCATTTATGCTTAACATTTTATCTTTTTATTGCTTATTGAATGATTAAATGTATCTAGCAAAGTTGAAGTACTTTGTACAATTATGAGTCTCTCCTAAGACAAATTAACTCTTGACATAGGAGGATTCATTGGTTCCTTTCAAGTACTCAAGCTATGTCTTCATGACAACTTTTCAATCTTAATTATTATTATACTCTAACTAAGAATGGAATAATATAACAATTGCTGGATGATTTGTAGAATTACTTGCTTGTTTGTAGACGGGTTGAATCCCGGCATTGACACTTGTTGTAAATCTCTACAAAGACATCAGAGTCATGCTCTTAATACTCACAGTCTATCTTTATCCTCTAATCAACTTGCTATTGACATAGCGGTTAATTGAGTTTTCAAGCACAAATATAACAACTGGATGATTGATTACATGTCTAGATCCTCAAGCTAAAGGGTGACTCTTTCATTTGGGAGAATCTTACATTCTATCCAAGAAACTCTATAATCATCATAACTTCAAATCTCAAAGGTTCTAGTCACTTTGGTCTCTGTCACTAATTACTTCAAAACACCAACAGTAGTTCCCTATGGATTCAACTCCAGAATTAACCAGATTATAACTACAACTTGACCACCTATACTTGGGTGTACACATTTTGGATCAAGTCAAGTTTTTGGTGTCGTTGTTGATTTTAAAGTAAAAAGTGAAAAGACATTTATTTAGTGTATATAATTTTTGATTTACTATATATAATTCTTATTTTATGTCTGAGGACAATCCTTGCTTGCCAGAAGAATCTGTTGGGTCTGTAAATCAATCTAAACCGTCTTCACCTTGATCCATAGCAGACTCCTTTGATAATAGCATGGCTAATAATGAGAGAGAAGGGAAAAATCCTAGCATTCGAACCCTACAGGATTATTTGCATCCCATATGAAACAGTGTCCCCTCTTGTTTTGTGTTTCCTACAAACACGCCCAACTTTAATGTAAAGTCAAGGATAGTGTAATTACTACCTCAATTTCATGGACTTGAATTAGAAAACTCATATTTGCATATTAAAGATAGTGAGGAGATATGTGGGACATTCCAAGATAATTCTGAACTGGCCAAGTTGAAACTTTTTTCTTTCTCTTTAAAGGACAAGGCTAAACCATGGCTAAATTCTTTGAAAGGTCATTCGATACCAAAATGGCAAGCATTAAAAAATGCTCTACAATGTACCAATGCACTTAAAAGGCAAATCATGAACTTTTCGATTAAAGAGGGAGAAACATTTTACCAATGTTGGAGAGATTCAAGGATCTTCTCCAAGCCTACCCACACCATGCTTTTGAAAGTTGGACTTTGGTAGGTTTTTTTTATGATTCTCTACCCACTCAACTACGTCAGTTTGTTGAAATGATGGCTCGGGAAGAGTTCATGGAAAAAAATCCAGAAGAGACATTTGTATTTTTTGATACCATATTAGAGAGTTCTCAGATGTGGGACTCAGCCTCTCGTACCATTGTTGAAGCCAAACCATCCACTTCCTTAGAGGGAAAATATGTTTTAAAAGAAGATGATGACCTGAGGGCAAAAATGACTACCTTATCTCGAAAGTTTGAAGCTTTAGAGATGAAAAAGGTAAATCAAGTAATTGTTGGCCCTCCCACATAATGTGTGTGGGATTCGTGCATTGATAAGACACCCTACTGGGGAGTGTCATACCATTCCTGCATTTAAAGAAGTCTTGATAGAACAAACCAATGCAATTTCTAATTTTAACGAGCCTTATGCCAACCCTTATTCTGAAACTTATAATCCAGGGTAGCAAAATCACCCAAAGTTCAGATGGAGGAACATACAATAACCTCCCATGAATCCACAACAAGAATCACAACCACCACCTCAAGGGCCTCCTGTGGATCAACCATACCAACCACCACACAAGATAAGTCTTAAGGACACATTGAATCAGTTCATGCAAAGCCAAATGAACTACAACAATCATTCCACTCAGGCTTTCAATAACTTCAAAACCCAGACTACTCAGTCATTTGAGGATCTCAAAGGTCATATTCAAAATTTGACCCAATCAATGACCACACATGAGAAGGGTAAGTTTCCTGCCCAACCTTAAATAGCCACAAGGTCAATTTCATGGGGATAATCTTTCAACCATGGAATTCCCACAAGAACAAGCTCAAGCCATCACCGTCGTCAGAAGTGGTACAGTCATTGACAAAACCATCAAACAATCCCCACTCAATGAGACAGCACCAGTGCTGCAACCCGCACAAGTCTCTTCAGAAAGAGGCTAGGTCTTAAGAAGATAAAGAGTGACAACCACTATATCTCATTCCTACACCTTTTCCTCAAAGACTCAAGAAAACACAAAAGTTGAATAACCATGTAGAAATTTATGAGCTTTTTAAGAAAGGAAAAATCAATATACCACTTTTGGATGCCATCAAGCAAGTTCCTTCTTATGCCAAATTTCTAAAAGACTTGTGCACAATAAAAAAAAGTCAAAATGTTCAGAAAATAGATTTCTTAACTAAACAAGCCAGTGTCATACTCCAACACAAAATCCCTCCAAAATACAAGAATCTAGGGTGTCCAACTGTGTCGTGTGTCATTGGGAATTTCAAGATAGAACAAGCATTGCTGAATCTTTGAGCTAGTGTCAATTAGCTCCATTTCTCGATCTACCAACAATTGGGTTTGGGTGAACTCAAACCCCCTTCATCACACTACAGTTAGCAGATAGGTTTATCAAAGTTCCAAGGAACATTGTCGAGGATGTCCTTGTTCAAGTGGAAAACTTCTTCTTTCCTGTGGACTTCATTGTCTTGGATACTCAGCTAGAAATACATCCGGGGAATCAAATTCTGGTGATTCTTGGTCGACCTTTCCTAGCAACTTCCAATGCATTAATCAATTGTAGGAATGGGGTTATGAAATTGACTTTTAGGAATATAACTCTGGAGCTTAACATTTTCAACATTTCCAAGCACTTAGTAGAGGATAAAGAAGTGAGAGAAGTGAATTTCATTGAGTCTTTGGCACCTGAACATTTGAATGATTCATTTTGTGAAAACTCCGTTGAATCTTGTTTATTGGAGTTTATCACATTTGAGTTAAAAGATGATTGTCAAAGTCCAAAGAGTTGCCCCGCTTATGTTGCAGGGACCTGGGAACTCAAATTTGAAGAACTAACCCCAAGTGGTACAAATTCACTCTAATCCAGTGTCAAGTCACCAAAGCCTGAATTGAAACCTCTTCCATCTGACTTAAAATATGCATTTTTATGAAAGGACGAGTCATATCCAATGGTCATTTCATCCAAGCTTGCAGATTTTCACCAACAGCTCCACATACGCTGACACACTTTATGGACTCAATACCAACAGAGTATGTATCCAAATCACCAGGTCTTGCACCCAAGGGACAATTTAGTCCTCCTTGCTAACCCCAACCCTATTTTCAATGCAACCCGTGAAACTTAGTCAAACCTTGGTCTAACTTTCTGAAGCTCACGCATTATCTACCAGTAATGGTGTTTGATCAACTATGCTCACATCTACACCTATGTGATATGCCCACGAATATGCTGCTTCTCATGCATATACAAATTTAAATCTCAAGTCATGTTCAATATGTCATGAGCACATTTGAACAATATTTCATCTCAAGCAATATTCTCAATTGTCAATTATATCATAAGCATATAATTACAATTTACAACATCATCAAAACATGTTATATCAATTTCATTCAAATGCCATGCTCATATCATTCAAGGAATTTCATCAAACACCCACAAGGCACAAAATCTTGTAAACATATAATATGCACAATTCATCACAATTCTTATGAAATTACCAAATAAGCAATTTCAACAACTCAATTCATGCAAGAATTGATTTTAACCATTCTTAAACTCAATTTCCACATTTCAATCACAATAGGTATGTGTCATACATGAGATTATATCTCTAACACCCTACCAATTTTATATTTCAACCCTAGGTTAGAAATAAACCTAACTAGGATAAAAACCCTATCTCTTGAAGCATGATACAAATGGTAGAGAGCTCCCAAGAACCCAAATCAAGCTTCAAGCCTTGATTCTCAAAAATTTCGTCTTTAGACTTCGTCAAAATTTGTTGTTTTTGGCACGTAGACGTAGCCCTCATCGAGTAGATGAACTTTAGTTCTTGGTCATAAGGATTTCGACCAAAGGTTGGCCCTAGATCGTAGAGAAAAGATGAAGAACCCTTGATTTTCTCTTTTGTCTCTCCCTCTTCTCTTTTTCAGAAAAACCAAATGAGAAAATAGGGGAAATATCTGATTTCTCCCCCTTTTATACTCCCCATATACTTGGCTTTTGTTACGCCACAAGTCCGCCTTTTCGGGTCCGATTTCGTCCCAAATCAATTAAATCTCGTCCTGTTTCAAGTTCAATATATTTTTATTTGAACTAAATTTAAATTATTCTCTACATTTCATAATTTAATTCCCGACAGCGTTTATTTTGGTCATGTGACATCAAATCACCTCGTAAAACGTAAAAAATCTGACTGTCTTAGAATTTAACGAAAATGGACTAGGTAACTAGATTTCGTGAGACGAATTCAATGATGAGATCCATTTCTCCATTCAAGTTTTATTAAATTTTGAGTTTTCAACCCGTACTATAACTGCTAATTACCATTTTGTCCCTTTTTCATAAAAATTCAAANCTTAGAATTTAACGAAAATGGACTAGGTAACTAGATTTCGTGAGACGAATTCAATGATGAGATCCATTTCTCCATTCAAGTTTTATTAAATTTTGAGTTTTCAACCCGTACTATAACTGCTAATTACCATTTTTTCAGGTTTTACACACCATCCAAACCAAGTTAGAGGCCCCGAGTGCTTCTAACAAGTTCATGGCTCCTAAGAAATATGAGAGGTGAGAGTATGAATTTTGGAAATCTTTCATGCATTTCATCGAACCCCCTAGGGTCATGCATTGTGTATATATATATTTTTTTTTGTTTATGTGACATTCATTTTTAGGATTTATGAATAATGTTTTAATTGTGTTTCCTTTGTTTAGTTTCTTTTGTTTGTTTGTCTTTGTTTGATTATCCTGGTAATTCATACTTTGATTTGTATTGAAATTGCAACATCTTGAAGTCAAAGTTAAAATGTGCATTGCTTGGAGTCATATTAGGGGATAGAGAACTTAGTGGTGTAAATTCAATTGCTTGATTTATTAGTCAAAGTCTCTTTCATCCTAGCGTGTTTGGGTAGTATTTACCTTTAAAAGATTCAAAATCAAGTACATGTATGCCATTAACCTTTACATTTAAGAGTTTGATTTGTTGAAATTATTAATGAACTTAAAGGACTCTAAGTGTTGGTGATAGGTGAACGCATGGCTAAAGGTTAGTTAAACCCTATGTGACGCCCCTAAAACCAAGGATCATTTGTCAACTGTTGACCATCCGTCAACTCGCGAAAATACCCATGATTATCACCCAATCTGACTTCACATCAATAGAATCCCTTTAACTGAGATTGTTACCTACATGTATAACCCGTGTGTATTTTATCATTTGACCAACCAAGATCCAATATACCACAGTTTACCCTTATTTTATGCCCATTTGTATCCTTGGAACCAAAGAACCCAAAGTCTTACCCCGAGCCTTCACCGACTCCCTTCAAACCATGCAATGCTACATGTATAAAAATTCAGGGCATTCCAAGCCCCCGTCATTAATGTTTCACACCGAATGACAATTTTGTAAACAAATTCATGTGTCTTTATTTGGGTATTTGGATTCTAGGAGTCTTATTGCCGGTTTTGCACACCGTTACACTTTTTCAGAATTTTACCTCAAGGGAGTGTATGAACCAAATGACCGAGGCTTGCACCCGAGGACTTGTCTAGCCCTTCTTGCTATACCCAACACAAGTTTTTCACAACTCGGCCAGATCTTCGATCCAACCTTCCCAAATCCACTTATCAAGCACTAAGAGTGGTGTTTGATTAAATCATGTACACATACCCACACTCATGCTTAATGCCCATGAATGCGATGTCAACTTCATGCCCAATGTGCAGTGTATGCCAAATGAGCAATTTAAATCGCATATCAACATATCTCATGGCAATGTATATCTTAAACATATAATTACCACAATTTATCATGATGCTAATTTATTAACAACATATATCTACTCTTTCATACTCAACAACCATTCACAAGCATGTTACTACATAATCTATGTCAATAACGTATTTTATTCACAAAGGCACAATATTAACACATAGCAAGCCACATAATACCAAATTCCAAGAATTTTCACAAACGACATCCATAGGTCAAATTCAAGCTAGAAATTTGTTTAGATCATTTCTATACCCATTTCCTCATTTCCATAACAATAGGCAAGTGACATATATAGTTATACACCTACTCATTCCATATGGACATCCTAGGTTAAAATTTAAACCAAAGAAAGAGAAAATCCTACCTCTTGAAGCGTAAAATGAAGGGTAGAACCTTCAAGAACACCAACCACAACTCTAAACTCTTGATTTCCTAAAATCTCTTCTTTGGTTCTTCAGTGAAATCCTTCGTTCTTGGTATAGTTGCATAGCCCTTATCGATATGATCTACTTTAACTCTTGGCCCGAAGAATTTCGACTGGCGGAACTCCGTGAATCGTAGAGAAAAGCCTTGAAATTTATATTTTTCTTCTCCTCTCTTTCTCACAAATTTACACACTGATTTCAGAAGATATTTCTTCCAAAAAAATCAGATTTTTACAGATATTTATAACCCTTGATGCTTGGTGCACGTCGCGCCACACGCCCCCTTTTCGAGTCCGTTTTTACCCCAAAACGATTAATTTTATCCTGGTTTAAGTTCAAATTATTTTTATATGAACTTTCCTTCAATTATAATGAAATTTTATAAATTTTATTTTTGGCGACATTTGTGAGATCACCCGACACCCAATTATCTCGTAAAACGTAAAAAATCTGACTATCTCAGAATTCGATAAATATTAATAGGATAATTAGATTTTGTGATATGAATCCAATGGTAAAGTCTGTTGCATCATCCGAGCTCTATAGAAATATGTATTTTAAATCCGTATTTATAGTAATAAATTACCGTTTTACCCTTTTTCAAAAAAAGTTCAAATTTATGCAGGTTTTACACCCTAATCCCTTAAAAGATGTCAAAGGCCAATTGTGAGAAAAGAGCTCAATGTAGCCAAATCTAAAAAGATGATGCATAAATAAATGGCTAAGAAAATCGCACTTGAATTGTGAGCGTACTTATACTTAATTGAAAATTGCTCATTTGTAAAGCTCTATGAGCTTATGGTTATCATGTTTGGCAGCATACACTTAAAGTATGAAATTTACAATCATGTTGATTGAAGCCATATAGTAGAACGGATAAAAGAAAGAGTTTTCAAAAAGAGAATATTTATGACACTCAGTAACCGGTTATGTTTTCACTTAGATGATATATTAGGATTTCATGATGAGCTTATTAATGAATTAAACCTTATCAGAATCTTTTTTGTGTTGGTGATTGATTTCACACACTATGCACTTGAATTTGTCAAAGTTGAACAAAACCTGATCATGTGCGTGTGATGTAAAACCCAGGTAAATTTGAACTTTTTCTGAAAAAAGGCAACATGGTAATTTGTCACTATAATGCGTATTTAAAATACTCATGTTTTAGACCTTGGATGGGGAAACGGAGTTCGCCGTTGGATTCGTATCGTAAAATTTAGTCACCCTGACAAATTTCGTCAAATTTTGAGATAGTCGAATTTTTACACGTCGTTCGAGACGATTACATGGCGAATGACATTTAAAGGTCCCCAAAAATGAGTTTTATAAAATTTTCTTAGAATTGAATAAAATTTCAAATAAAATTAATTTGAACTTAATCCGGTACTTAATGAATCGTTTTGGGACAAAAAACGGACCCAAAAGTCGAAAATATGAGGTGCGATGTGGACCGCACATTTGGGACTATAAATATAGACTTAAAATCAGATTTTTTGAAAAAATATCCCATTCATTCAGCCCCCTTTGGCCGGCCATAGAGAGAGGAGCGAGAACAGAGAAAAAAATAGTTCTTCAAGAATTATTTCCCAGATCTTCGAAGTTCCGTTGCTCGGATTAACTCGGACCAAGAGTTAAAGTCGATCACCACAACGAGGGTTAGGTCTATGTACCAAGAAAAGTGAATTTCATAGAAGATCCAAAGAAAAAATTTTGGAGAAATCAAGTTCTTGGACNAGTGTGGAAACATTGCTCTAGAATGCAGGAAATTGAGTTTTGTATCTTTAAATATGTCGTAGAGTAATGTATTGGTATATTGAATTTTGGATGGAGCTATTAAAATTCAAATTGCTCTAATGTTCATGATTATTTGAATTTTGAGCATTTATTGTTTTCAAATTTGATTTTAATCCAAATTCATCCATGCATTGCATTGAATAGCATTTAGGCTTAATTTACATCATGCATGCATATTGGGACTTAAAGGATAGGTAGCTGAGTGAAAATTTGGGACTGGTTGGTCNGTATGGTCGGATCGAAGATCCCATTGGGCCGCATGTTGCATGGAAAACTTGTGTTGAGTATAGCAAGAAGGGGTAGATCCCCTCCTCGGGTGCAAGACCCGGCAACTTGGTTATACACTCTCCTGTGGTAAATTTTAAAAAAGTGTAGTATGGTATACGAAACCGGCGGTATAAAATCCAAAATCCGTTGCCCAACAAGACACAAGATTTTGATTTATAAGAAAATACTTATTTAATGAGTATCATCCAATAATGATCTGATTTATAAAATGCATGATTTTTTTTTATTCAAAGCGATCATTGGATGTATTTCCGTCAAAGACGGGTCATTACATATTGGCATTGTATTGTGTTGTGGAAGTCAATGAGAACTTGGGTTTAAGTGCATGAGTGAGTATCATCTCATTTCATGGCATGACATGGTTGCATTCCAACATTGAATACATATTCATGTATGAATGGTTGTTAAATGTTGTTTATTGCTTATCCACATTGCATATGCATCTAAGGTGTGGAGTAGCCCTTGTAAGATATACTCTACTGGGCATTGGCTCACCCTATACGGGAAACATTTCAGGTGCGGGTTATGTGCCGACGGATGGCTCACAATCAGGGTCCCATGGTTGAAGAAAAGCCGACTTGTAGCTTTTAATCTTTTGTTTGTAAAATTAGACTTGTAATTTAATTTCGGCATGTAATGTATGTAAAGAATTGTAATTGGACTTTTATGGACTAATTTTAAAATAGCCTTGCATGTTTTGTATGAGTATGGATAAATGAACCCGGTGTGGTCTATATTTACTCATAAATGGACCCGGTGTGGTCATTATTGAATATTGGACCTCGGATGGATTTTGTTATTATATGATTGCACAGGTTGTGTTTTGGGTAGAGCTTCCCGTACAAAGGAGACTCTGCCCAAATTTTGTAAAATTATGGTTCCCCGTAAATGGGGCATAATGGAGTGATATCGAATTATTCAATATCCACGGGTTGATAGGTAATCAACGGACCCTCGGATTTTGGGACGTCACATATGAAATTGAACCAAGTGTGGAAACATTGCTCTAGAATGCAGGAAATTGAGTTTTGTATCTTTAAATATGTCTTAGAGTAATGTATTGGGATATTGAATTTTGGATGGAGCTATTAAAATTCAAATTGCTCTAATGTTCATGATTATTTGAATTTTGAGCATTTATTATTTTCAAATTTGATTTTAATCCAAATTCATCCATGCATTGCATTGAATAGCATTTAGGCTTAATTTACATCATGCATGTATATTGGGACTTAAAGGATAGGTAGATGAGTGAAAATTTGGGACTGGTTGGCCNCTTGGTTTTATTCTTACCTTAAGTGGGTTTTTAGTGGCTGAAATTGGTTTATATGTAGGCTGTCCAAATGGACTGGTAAGGGGCTGAATTTAGACTATTTTAGGGGGCTATTTAGTGGCTGAATTATGGACTGTTTAGTGCCTAAATTGTGAGTTGTTTAGTGCCTAAATTGTGCGCTATTTTTGGACTGAAATTGTGACTATTTTTGGACTAAAATAATGACTATTTTTGGGTTGAAATTGTGACTATTTCTGGACTAAAATTGTGACTATTTTTGAACTGCAATTGTAAATGATTTTGGACGAAAAAGTGGACTATTTTCGGACCAAAAAGTGGACTATTTTTGCGAAATTTTTTTAGGCCATTTTGTGGGCTATATACGAGCTGTTATATGATGGTTTATATGGGCTTTTTTGTGGCTTAGATAAGAGCTGTTACGTGGGCTATTACATGGACTATTATGTGTTATATTATGCCTTAATGATTAAGTGTGTTATTGGCATAGATTATGTAATAACATGCTTGTGAATTGTGTTGGAGATGAATGTTAATACATGCTAGTTGATGTTTTGACATTGTAGAAAATTATGGCAAGCATATGCATTAAATATCAAGTACCATGACATATGTTGAGATATGTGGTTGAAATGGGTCTACATGGCATTCATAGCATGTTGGACATAATTGTTGTGTGCAATGGTTCATTACATTGCATATGTTCGGAGACATCGTATATATTGGGTGTGAGTGCATTATGATATTAAACACCTTTCTTGGTGACTGATATGTAGAATCGGTATGGTCGGATCGAAGATCCCATTGGGCCGCATGTTGCATGGAAAACTTGTGTTGAGTATAGCAAGAAGGGGTAGATCCCCTCCTCGGGTGCAAGACCCGGCAACTTGGTTATACACTCTCCTGTGGTAAATTTTAAAAAAGTGTAGTATGGTATACGAAACCGGCAGTATAAAATCCAAAATCCGTTGCCCAACAAAANTATGGCAAGCATATGCATTAAATATCAAGTACCATGACATATGTTGAGATATGTGGTTGAAATGGGTCTACATGGCATTCATAGCATGTTGGACATAATTGTTGTGTGCAATGGTTCATTACATTGCATATGTACGGAGACATCGTATATATTGGGTGTGAGTGCATTATGATATTAAACACCATNGTTTTGACATTGTAGAAAATTATGGCAAGCATATGCATTAAATATCAAGTACCATGACATATGTTGAGATATGTGGTTGAAATGGGTCTACATGGCATTCATAGCATGTTGGACATAATTGTTGTGTGCAATGGTTCATTACATTGCATATGTTCGGAGACATCGTATATATTGGGTGTGAGTGCATTATGATATTAAACACCTTTCTTGGTGACTGATATGTAGAATCGGTATGGTCGGATCGAAGATCCCATTGGGCCGCATGTTGCATGGAAAACTTGTGTTGAGTATAGCAAGAAGGGGTAGATCCCCTCCTCGGGTGCAAGACCCGGCAACTTGGTTATACACTCTCCTGTGGTAAATTTTAAAAAAGTGTAGTATGGTATACGAAACCGGCAGTATAAAATCCAAAATCCGTTGCCCAACAAAACACAAGATTTTGATTTATAAGAAAATACTTATTTAATGAGTATCATCCAATAATGATCTGATTTATAAAATGCATGATTTTTTTTTATTCAAAGCGATCATTGGATGTATTTCCGTCAAAGACGGGTCATTACATATTGGCATTGTATTGTGTTGTGGAAGTCAATGAGAACTTGGGTTTAAGTGCATGAGTGAGTATCATCTCATTTCATGGCATGACATGGTTGCATTCCAACATTGAATACATATTCATGTATGAATGGTTGTTAAATGTTGTTTATTGCTTATCCACATTGCATATGCATCTAAGGTGTGGAGTAGCCCTTGTAAGATATACTCTACTGGGCATTGGCTCACCCTATACGGGAAACATTTCAGGTGCGGGTTATGTGCCGACGGATGGCTCACAATCAGGGTCCCATGGTTGAAGAAAAGCCGACTTGTAGCTTTTAATCTTTTGTTTGTAAAATTAGACTTGTAATTTAATTTCGGCATGTAATGTATGTAAAGAATTGTAATTGGACTTTTATGGACTAATTTTAAAATAGCCTTGCATGTTTTGTATGAGTATGGATAAATGAACCCGGTGTGGTCTATATTTACTCATAAATGGACCCGGTGTGGTCATTATTGAATATTGGACCTCGGATGGATTTTGTTATTATATGATTGCACAGGTTGTGTTTTGGGTAGAGCTTCCCGTACAAAGGAGACTCTGCCCAAATTTTGTAAAATTATGGTTCCCCGTAAATGGGGCATAATGGAGTGATATCGAATTATTCAATATCCACGGGTTGATAGGTAATCAACGGACCCTCGGATTTTGGGACGTCACATATGAAATTGAACCAAGTGTGGAAACATTGCTCTAGAATGCAGGAAATTGAGTTTTGTATCTTTAAATATGTCGTAGAGTAATGTATTGGGATATTGAATTTTGGATGGAGCTATTAAAATTCAAATTGCTCTAATGTTCATGATTATTTGAATTTTGAGCATTTATTATTTTCAAATTTGATTTTAATCCAAATTCATCCATGCATTGCATTGAATAGCATTTAGGCTTAATTTACATCATGCATGTATATTGGGACTTAAAGGATAGGTAGCTGAGTGAAAATTTGGGACTGGTTGGTCAAGTGAAGAGCTGAATCTGATCGGTCATCAAAATTGAAAAGTTCAGTAGTCGCTCGACCGACCTTGTTTAAGTCAGTGGCCAAGGTTTTTATAAACAGTGTTCTGCATGTCTCGTAGCATTCCAAACCCTCTCATTCACATCCCAAGCCTCCATAAACCCTAACCTTTGCTTCTAAAGCTCCCCCAAACACCTTCTCTACAAATCTTAGATTGATTCTTGCTAGATTGAGAGAGTGGTTATCAAGAAGGCCCCAAGAAGAGAGAAAAGGCCAAGGGTTGAGGATGTATATAAGGAAATTGAGGAGGACTTTGATGAAGCCACTTGATTTCAGACACCAAAGTTCGTAGAGAGATTCAGACAGGAATTCTCTCTTTGGCCAGTATTGATGGTAAGGGGAATAAATACCACGGAGTTTAATCAGTCGATTGTTGCAAATTTAACCAACCGCATATGGACTTGGATGTTTATAGACCCTATGATGTGTGATGATAGCATGGTTAGAGAGTTTTACGCTTATATCCACGATGCCAATCCTCAGACTGATTACTTTGTTACTTTTATTTGAGGTATTAAGTTTACATTTTTTTTCACTCTCATTGCTACCACACTTGGCCTACCTAGGGTAGAGAATAACTATCTAGGTGTGAGACCAGGAGATGACTTGTGTCCTCTACATATTTTGGCTATTGAGTTATATGGTGTTGATCATCTTGAAAATTAGGTTACTCTGAATTTTCATCAAAA
Organism: Ilex paraguariensis; assembly: GCA_963454935.2. Classification (NCBI taxonomy): domain Eukaryota; kingdom Viridiplantae; phylum Streptophyta; class Magnoliopsida; order Aquifoliales; family Aquifoliaceae; genus Ilex; species Ilex paraguariensis. The sequence goes on from CAUOFW020004980.1 coordinate 254,700, forward strand.
ATATTTAACCCCAACTTATAGGATGTTGAATCTAGTGGCAAACTGCACATAGAACCGAAAACCCATGTTTCTGACTTCCTCGTTTCTAAAGCTCAAACGCTCTATGCTATAGGTAAAGGGATTGGTCTTGATATGTCTATGTTGATTTTTGGGTATATAAATAGAGCATTTTTAAAGATTCGAGTGATGGATCTATTTCCATTTTGATCCTTGATCACTCATATATGCCAATGGAAGGGTGTTGTAGTTCTCACTAGTAACCAGTTACAGAACCCTATGAGAGCCTTGAACAAGAGTTCAATGAAATTAAGTAAAGCTTCGGTTGACTATTTTGATGAGAGAGGACAAGCGATATGAGATCCACTTGTTCATCCTAAGACTGGTACATCTAGGACACTACCACCTAAGTTCAGTTTTGAGATCCTTGTAGCCCAGATGACTTCACTTGCTGATATAGTGACCAGGGTTAAGCGCACCATGATTGAACATCACCGTCTGACTTCTTAGAGGTTGGATGAGCTAGGTAATAGGATTGTGAGCTTAAAGGAGACCCAATAGACTATAATGGGAGCAGTTGCACATAGAGCCATGTAACTCAGGAGGTTGCTAAAGGGGAAGCAGATTTCAGGCGAGCTTGTGCCAAATGACACGGATTCGGATCTAGAGATGCCCTGACAAGATAGAGGAGATGGTGGAGATAGTGAAGATATAACCATTTAAGCTATGGCTTTTAGAGACTTAGGATAGGCCATGTGATCTTGAGAGTGTTGTTACATTTATTCATGGCCTGTACTAAAGTACTCAGTTATTTTTTGTTGACTTTTATTTGTTTTAGTTGTATTTTATTTTTTGTTGTTGTGGTGAACTCTTAGTCTCGTCCATTGATGCTTAATCATATTTGAGTTTGAGTTATGTGTCTTATTTGTCATTTCCTTAGTTTGCTTGCATGATTTGGCTAGTTGTTATGCATTTATACCTTCTTGTTATAGTATAGTTTTATGTCATGATTGTTATAGGTCGTCATTGGATTAATATCTATAGTAATATGATAAGACTATGTTGGGTAACTTGATTTTTGTAACATACTTGTTGCATGTTGTCATTGGATTGACATTTATGACAAAAAGGAAAAAGTATTTTCGGTGCATATGAGAGAAATTGAGGAGATTTACTCTTGACTAGGCTAGATATGTTGCATGTGAACATAAAAAGGGGGAGTTTGTTCAAATACTCAGGGTGAGTAAAATTTAAAAAATTGGCTTGAAGTCACACAATTTTTTATTTATTTTTTTTTTCAGTTGTTACTTTACTTGTGAATTAAATTCTTAAGCACATTGGCAAGTTAGTTCCTAACATGTTAAATATTTGCACTTGCATGATGTATACATATTTATGCCCCATGCTTAACTTGGTGATTTTTATACCTATGATTATGTTATTTATTTCTCTAACATATGATGTATACATATTTATGCCCTATGCTTAACTTGGTGATTTTTATACCTATGATTATGTTATTTATTTCTCTAACATATGATGTTTTTCACGAGAGTTTGGTTTGGCTGGTGGTATACAGGATTATGATCTTCAAGCTTCATTAAAAGAAGTAAATCTTTGTACTAGATAGAGATTTAGGACGTATGCATACGAGTTGAGATTAGTTTACAATTCTTTTGTTCAAAGGTTTTGAGTTGTAATCTTAATTTCAAACTTGTGTGTTTTGCTACGAAATTTTCAGAGGGGGAGTTTGTTAGATCATATTTGTAATTAGATAATTTCGTAGAGTCCATTGTAAATCTCAACCTATTTTCATACTCATGATGCTAATTTTGTAGAGTCCATTGTAATTGGTCTCGCATTGGAAGAAGACCAACACTTTTGTGAGTTAATATACTCCTAATTGGCTTCATAGGTTGGGCCCCAAGGAATACCACACTTTTGTAAGCGGAGCGAGCGCCTACACTACCTTGGTTATCACACACATGCACACTGCCTACCCTCCTCGCCTCACCACAATCACAATCCAACTCAGTCAGGCCGCGTTTCGGCGAAAAAAATTTAATCTTTTTGGACAAAATTTATTTGGAATGGTGNTACATATTTATGCCCCATGCTTAACTTGGTGATTTTTATACCTATGATTATGTTATTTATTTCTCTAACATATGATGTATACATATTTATGCCCTATGCTTAACTTGGTGATTTTTATACCTATGATTATGTTATTTATTTCTCTAACATATGATGTTTTTCACGAGAGTTTGGTTTGGCTGGTGGTATACAGGATTATGATCTTCAAGCTTCATTAAAAGAAGTAAATCTTTGTACTAGATAGAGATTTAGGACGTATGCATACGAGTTGAGATTAGTTTACAATTCTTTTGTTCAAAGGTTTTGAGTTGTAATCTTAATTTCAAACTTGTGTGTTTTGCTACGAAATTTTCAGAGGGGGAGTTTGTTAGATCATATTTGTAATTAGATAATTTCGTAGAGTCCATTGTAAATCTCAACCTATTTTCATACTCATGATGCTAATTTTGTAGAGTCCATTGTAATTGGTCTCGCATTGGAAGAAGACCAACACTTTTGTGAGTTAATATACTCCTAATTGGCTTCATAGGTTGGGCCCCAAGGAATACCACACTTTTGTAAGCGGAGCGAGCGCCTACACTACCTTGGTTATCACACACATGCACACTGCCTACCCTCCTCGCCTCACCACAATCACAATCCAACTCAGTCAGGCCGCGCTTCGGCGAAAAAAATTTAATCTTTTTGGACAAAATTTATTTGGAATGGGGTGGGTCATGGGTCAAACCAATCAAATTCAAGCACATATCAGAATTAAAATCCCAACTGAAATTTAAATCCAACCAGATTTTAAATTTCTTCCCGTTATTTTTGAACTTGACGCCAGAAAGGGGTCTGAGTTCATTCTATAAGGTGTCTCTTGCCTATTCAGATGATAAAGTGTGTCTCTTCAATCTGAACAGTGGCAACCCATGTCTTTTCAAGCAATCTGAATAGTCATCAAAGGTCTATAAATAGAATGCCCCCATTGCCATTTCAATTTATCTCATTCTAAATTTTAGTTTCGAAATATTTATTCTCTCTCTCTCTCTATGCATATTGTTGCTTTGTTCTTTTAGTCCGATTCAAGTATAAACACAAGTTGTGTTGATTGGAATCTTGAAGGTTGAACTGCTACTTCTTCAAGAACGAAAATTTGTTATATGTTGGGAGATAGTTGCTCATCAACCTTGAGCACCGAGATGGAGCAAATCTATCTTAAGGAGATTGTGTTTTACAAGGCTCGGATTATAAATTCTGATTTTCTTATTTATTGATTGTGCAGATCTGCGTCACTGTGAGTGCAATGTTTTTGTATAACAGTATATAGATAAAACTTCAATTCTATTTATTGCATGAGTTAGACTTTATACATTTTAGTATAATCTAATTATATACATATTTTCAATATATATACACACACACACACACAATTAGATATATGCTCATATCTATACTACTAACAAAAGTACCATAAAATGAACTTTTTTTAAATCTCTATCTTATATATACTACTAATAAAAGTAAGTTAATAAGAAAAACTTTTAATTTTCTATTCTAATCCTACTTAATCATATAAAGACAATTATATCATATTTTTTCACTTTAACTCTCAAACAATTCCCTTTCAATGAGTAAATATTTGCAATTACAAGTGCTATAAATATATAGTATTAACTATATGAAGACCTTTCAAATTCATAACATTAGAGAAAATTAAAAAATAATATAAGAATAATAGTGCTCTCCTTCCAAACCCTCACTTTTCAAATAATAGAGAAATCTTCACTCTTTAAAGGATAAAATTGTGATTTTCAAATTTGTTTACCAAATATTGTATCACAAATGATGTGTCAAAATCTCATGGATTAAATGTTTAGAGGAAGTTAGTAGACCCTACTAATCCAACCAACCACACTAATTTGTAATACAAAATTTAGTAAATAATTTAATAAGTATAACATTGCTCCTCTTTAAAAAATAGAGGCTATTGGTATTTTGGTTCTTCTTTGTAACTTCCACAACTCTCTCCAATTTTGTCGTTAGGTTTTATTTTTGTGCAATGTATATATAGTATTACCTATAAGAAGATCTTTTCATATTCATAACATTAGAGAAAATTAAAAAATAATATAAGATAACAATGCACTCCTTTCAAATTCTCACTTTTAAAACAGTAGAAAAATATTCAATGTTTAAGGGATAAAACTAGGTTTTTCAAATTTGTTTACCAAATATTGTATCACAAATGATGTGTGAAAATCTCATGCATTAAATGTTTAGAGGAAGTTAGTAGACTTTACTGATCCAACCAACCACACTAATTTGTAATACTAAAATTTAGTAAATAATTTGGTAAGCATAACACTGCACCTCTTTAAATAATAGAGGCTACTGGTATTTTGGTTTTTTCTCTTTTACTTTCAAAGCTTTCTCCACTTTTGTCTTTGGTTTATTTTTCTTTGCAAGTTATCATGGATCTTATGAAGTAACACTTGCAAAAAAATTTGAAGATGATGAACTCAAATTGCAAGAATTGTTTTTAATTTATATGATTTTTTTTTTTTGTATCAATGCTTAGCTTCATTCGATATTGTCTAACTATCAATTGTTGATTTGATGATATAATCTGACTGTAATCTATGACTTTAAGAGAATGTGATGTGTTTTGTTGGCTATCTAGATTAGATTTTTTTATATATATTTATCTTCTTTTTTGTTTTTATTTAGAAATTTGATTTGTCATGGTCTTGGTGCTTGAGATTGGACCATTAATTTCTAAAATAACTATACACAAATTTTACTTGTTAATTAAATTTTTATTCACTTTTATTGAGTTTTAATCTATTTTTTGGTCTTCAATCGTCAAACATTTACCATAAGATTTTAACTTTTTTCCAATCAAAGGCAATTTAGGGTGAGAAACTTTATATTCACGATAGAAATTCTGGTAAGTGTTGCATACAACCATGGTAGAAGAAAAATATTTGAAATAAAAATATCATAAATAGCCAATAAGTATTCAAATTAACCACCTAAGGTATTTTTTTTTTTTGTATTCTTCCTTTTTTATTTTCTAACTTTTCACTTATTTTATGTATAGATAAACCACAAATATGGAGATAATCTGAGTGCAAAGTAAAAAATAAAATTATAATTTAAAATGGTCTACGTACAACGTACGTGAGCACCAACTAGTCCTTATAAAAGATTGCAAAGACTACTCTATCTTTTCACAATTAAATATCTAAACTACAATCATATTCTTATGTATTTAAATCTCTAAATTATTTATAAATTCTCTTTTAATTGTGTATCCTCTATGAATAAATATCAATTTATATATAAAATTTTTGTTGATAAACTATATTACTATTAAAAAAAATATGCATCATTATATTTTCAATAAAATGTTAAAAAAAACATTCAACAATCTAATATTATTCATTTTATGTGCAATACAACATTATGCCTACATATGTTTATTTTATTTTTCATTGAAAAGTTTAACCCTTTTATTTCTAAGATAAAATATAATTGTATGTATAGTTTTTTAAAATCAATTTATGTTTAATTAGTATAATCCTACAGTCACAATTAAATTTTTAAGTTGTACTAAGATTTTATGTAAAACTAAATATTGTAGTGTATTTTTAAATAAAACTTGAATTTTTAAGAATTTTAATATGCTTGATATAAATTATAGAGAATTATATTAAATATTATCCCAATTAGCCTATCTAATTTCTAATTATAATAAGGTTTCAATGTGATTAGTATATTGACAATTACTTTTATTTTATTTAAAAAATTATAAGTTAAATTCTAATCAAATGAATTTCAAAAAATTTAATATCTCAAACATCACTAAAAAATCAATCTCAATCAAAAAATCTAAAAAAAATATAACTTTAATTATTTCTTTTTTTATCCTTTTTTTATAGTTAAAACAAAGAATTTTGGAAACTTACAAAGTTTTTATAATCTTAAAATAGAATATGAGGAATGAAAAATTAATTTTAATGAATATGAGATGATATTTAATTCAAATATACATATATCTAATATATTTTATTACTTTTTGTGTACGAAAACAGTTCACGTGCAACAAAAGTGGTGCATTGCTAGTGTATATATATACATCAAGGGTAACCTGTGTCTGAGGCACGATGCAATGCAAATGGTTTTGAAAAGGATGTTGGTGACCATTGGAAGAGTTTATTTGAAACCGTCTGATGGATTTATTGAAGTCTGTTCTGTTTTATATTCAGTGTTATCAGAACCAGACCGGACCAGCCGGTTCGATTGGTTGGACTGTGAACTGGGACCCCAACTGGTCCGATTCTTGAATTGAACCGTTTAAGAAGTTAAACCAAAATAAAACCACCAAACCGGCCGATTTTGACAAAAACTGTAAAATTCAGGTAATTTAACTTTTTTGGAAAAAGGACAAAATGGTAATTTATACCTATAATACGGGGTGGATTTATCTAGAGCTTGGATGAAGTAACGGACTTCACCGTTGGATTCGTATCGCGAAATCGAACTACCATGTCAATTTTTGTCGAATTTCAAGATAATCAAATTTTATACGTTTTACGAGATAAACGGGTGACGAATGATCTTTCAAAAGTCTCCAAAAATAAATTTTATAAAATTTCCTTATAATTGAATAAAATTTCAAATAAAATTAATTTGGAATTAAACTAGATTAAAATGAATCGTTTTAGGGCGAAAAATGGACCCGAAAGTAGTAAACGTGCGGGGGTGATGTGGACCGCGCAATTAAAAAGTATAAATAGGGCTAAGTATCTGAAAAATTAGATATTCTCACCCCCTATTCAGCTGTGTTCAGACGTTGGTAGTGAGAGAAGAGAGAAAAACTCAAAATTTTACATTTCTCTTGATGATCCAAGGAGCTCTGTTGGTCGGAATCTCTCAGACCAAGACTTAAAGTTGGTTTATGCGATGAGATCTATGCGTACATATCAAGAACGAAGGATTTCACCAAAGATCCAAGGGGAGGATTTTGGAGATATCAAAGATTTGGAGCTGGTGTTGTGTTCTTGAGGCATCTACCACTTGTATCACACTCTAAGAGGTGGCTTTCTCCTTCTTTTGTTCACTTTATTACCTAGGGCGTATTGTGAATGGGGTAAGGATATAGAATAACCTAGGTCACTTGACTATGGTTATGGAAATGAGGAAATGGGTATAGAATTTAGCCTAGACCAATTCCTAGTTATGTTGGCATAGGAAATTACTTGTGTGATTTCCTTGGAACTTGATATTTTGGGCATGCTATATGTTTTATATTATGCCTTGTGAATGATGTGGAAACTCTTATCTGATAACATGAATTGTGCCTTAAGGTATTTTGCTATTTGCCTAAGTGGAAATTAAGTTGTTATAGCATGGATTATGTATAACAAGCTTGTGAAATTTGTTGAGGATAAATGAATTGCTATATATTGTTAATATATTAGCATCATGTTGATTTATGGTAATTATATGCAATTGTTATAGATATTCATAACATATGTGGAACTATGTGGTTAAATTGCTCAATTGACACTCATTACATATAGAGCATTACATGGATATTACAATGGTGCACTACATTGCATATGCACGGGAGAAACACATCCATAAGCATGAGTGTGAGTGTGTCGGTACATGGTTGAATCAAACACCATATTTGGTGATTGATGAGTGGGCATGGGAAAGTTGGACTGAATATCTGACTAAGTCTCATGAATGCATGAAAGAAAAATTGGGTAGAGGTAGCAAAAAGGGCTAGACTATCCCTCGGGTGAGAGGCCCGATGATTGGATACACACTCTATTGGTATAAAAGCCCATGAAGTATGTCGGTGTACACGGAACCATTGGTAGAAGTCCATGAATTCTGTTTCGATTGGGTACCGTTGGTGTAAGTCCATAAATATCCACCCCAAATAAAGACCCAAAGATTTTAAAGGATAATATAAATGGTGGGAGCTAGAATGGCTCGATTTTATATACATTAGCATTTGCATGTGTTGAAGAATCGGGAAAGGCTCAGGGTTAAAATGCGAGATTGAATCTCATTTCATTCATGACATGACATGGTAAATTCCAACATGGAATACATATATTCTCGATAGGAATGATTACATGGTTATATAATTGTGGATTGTTGCATGTATACATTCAAATGCACTTAGATTAGGGAGTAGCCTCTGTAGGAAGTATTCTACTAGGCGTTGGCTCACCTTATATAGGAAAAATATTTCAAGTGCAGGTGGTACATTGGCGGAAGGCTCTCACTCGGGGCTTCAAGGATGAAGAAAGCTANATATAATTGTGGATTGTTGCATGTATACATTCAAATGCACTTAGATTAGGGAGTAGCCTCTGTAGGAAGTATTCTACTAGGCGTTGGCTCACCTTATACAGGAAAAATATTTCAAGTGCAGGTGGTACATTGGCGGAAGGCTCTCACTCGGGGCTTCAAGGATGAAGAAAGCCAGAATGTGGCTTTAATTTGGGTTTTTGTAAAACAATTGTGGAAAATAGGTTTTTGGCATGTAAATATATGAAACCGTTTGTAATGAACTTGTCTAAGTGTGGTTTCATGTAGAAAACTCCATTATGCATGTTTGGGTTGGTTTTGGACGGATGTGAAACGGATTGGAATGGGTTGAAAATGAAGAAGGAAGGATTTGTAGAAGAACAGGCAAAACCTTCCGTAAGGTCAATGAAAACCTTTCGAAAGAACTTTTCCAGTAAGTAAAACCTTCTGGAAGGTAGAGCAAAAACCTTTCAAAAGATTTTTCAAAAATCTGAAATTTTAAGAATACTTTGCCATAATTTTGGGCTATGTGTTCCCTCATGATGTCAATGGACCATAATGGAGTATAAATTGTGATGTGTTAGACCTTGGATGGGTCAAGCGCCTATGATATACACAAATTAAGCAATTGGAAGTTCTCAGTCCTAGGGAGACCCTGTGCAAACTTTTTTATTATTGAGCCATGGTGTCGGGTCATGCAACATTCACAAGTATTTTCGCAGGTTGTGGGTGATCAATGGGTTAACACGGGATCCCCGATTTTAAGGGCGTCACAACTTGGTATCAAAGCATAGGTATATGAATTACCTAGGGCTTTATGGGCATTGGGTCTAGACCATTGCATTTATTGTGCATTCATGTTATGTGTTTAATTGCTACATGTTGTGTGCTATATGTTAGGTGCTACATGCTATGTGAAATATATACATGGCCAAATGTATATGAAAAAGGGAAACACTAGGGTTAGAAAACATAATCTTGAATTTCAGAAAAAGGGATGAACGGTGTAGTTCATGGTGTAAAAGTCTACTAGTATGGGGTATACACACTACTAGTGAGACAAGAAGAAAAATCTCCAAGTTTTAAACCTGATTCCTTATCTTAGGATACTATGTGAGTGTTCAATTGCTATTTGACATGTGAGTAGATGGCAAATCGAGGAAGAGGATGCCGAGGCGGTGGGTGGAACAACCAACCACCACCAGCCTTTGTCCAACAAGCCTTTGTGGCGGCTATTGGTGGGGTAGCTGCTACGATTGCACAAGCTAGTGCTACAGCTACTAATGTTGCACAGATGGGTGCAAATGTGGGCCAAGGAGGCATGAGTAACCTCCAGAAGTTTAAGGCACATCAGCCTCCAATCTTCATGGGAGGGGCAAATCCTATGGTGACTGACCATTGGTTCCAACAAGTGGATAAGATCTTAAGGGCTATGGAGTCACCTCCGATGCCACAAACATAACACTAGCTACTTTTCAGCTACAGAAAAAATCCCAAGTGTAGTGGGATTGGGTCAAGGCCTCGAAGAACTTAGAGGTAATGACATGGGCCGAGTTCAAGGAGCTTTTCATGGGCAAATACTTCCCAGTGGCTGCTAGACATACAAAGGCCTGGGAGTTCTTGGATTTGAGACAAGGCACGATGACGGTGATAGAGTATGTGGCTAAGTTCACCGAGTTAGCCCGTTTCGTCGATGATTATATGGCCACAGACATGGCCAAGGTGAGAAAGTTCGAGGATGGTCTGAAATTGTCCATCTGGGGTAAAATTGTGGGTCTTCTTCTGCAAGACTTTGATTTGATGGTCGCGACAACTATGGCCATTGAGAGAGAGGTAGGAGACGCACGGAGCATCCAAGAGTCGAGTGTTAAAGACAAGAAGAAGAAGGATCAATCATCTTCTTCTAGCTCGGGGAAGAGGCAGAGGACCTTTACTCCCTAGGGACAACAGGGGCAGGGTCGTGGTCACCAAGCCCAAGGCCAGGGTCGATCCTCTCAAGGCGGGGGAAATTACAGGACTACCTATCAGGCAGGGCAGAGGACATGTTTCCACTACCACCAGCCTAGTCACATAAAACGGGATTTTTCCTAGAGGCAGGGATCTCAAGGCTATGGCTCATCTCCGTCACAGTCGTCGGTGGGGCAGCCACAGACACACTTTGCTCCTCACTACCCTACCATGGGCCAAGAGAGCCAGTATCAGTTTTAGGAGGTTACACAAGGTCCTACTACTTAATGTGCAGGGACTCCGCAAGTAAGCCAGATAGGTCAGGGCATGGGTCAAGGTCAAAGACAGGGCTCACAAGTTGGTACTTCGAGAACCTAGGGGCGTGTTTATGCCATGGTGCCATAGATTGAGCCGATGGATCAATCGGTTATATAGGGTACATTTCTACTCTCTCATTTATGAGCTTGAGTATTATTTGATTCTGGTGTATCGCATTCATTTATTGTTGCATCTTGTGTGAAAGACTTGGGCTTAGAGGTTGAAACCTTGGAAAAGCCATTGCATATAAGTTCTCCCCTCAGAGCTAGATGAGAGTTGATAAGATATGTCAGGATTGTGAGTTAGAGATCTTAGGGATTCTACTCACCGTGGACCTTAGGGTTATGGACATGTCGGAGTTCGATGTTATCCTCGGGATGGATTGGTTGACAACACATTGAGTCGTCATTGATTGTGATCGAAAAAGGTTCACTTCTTATACTCCAGAGGGTATTTGTTTCAAGTTCCAAGGGGAAAAGCTAGATGCCTTACCCCAAGTCGTGTATGATTCTTGATGGCATAGGCAATTAATGAGTTGGCTTACAAGCCTTATCTTGGAGGACGAGACGAGATAGGAATTGGGTCTACCTTGGGTTGTATGTGAGTATAAGGACATTTTTTTGGATGAATTATTGGAATTACCTCCACAGAGGGATGTAGACTTCACCATTGAGTTACATCCGGGTACTTCGCCTATTTCTATGACTCCACATAGAATGGCACCAATTGAGTTGCAAGAACTCAAGGTCCAATAGCAAGAATTGTTGGACAGGGGGTTTATTCGACCGAGCACTTCACCTTGGAGCGCTTCGATTTTTTGTCAAGAAAAAAGATAAAACTCTTCGGTTGTATATCGACTATCGACAGTTGAATAGGGTTACTATCAAGAATAGGTACCCTTTGCCGAGAATTAATGACTTGTTTGATCAACTGAGAGGGGCGCGAGTCTATTCCAAGATAGATCTCCACACCAATTACCATCAATTGAAGGTTAGGGAGGAGGATATCCCTAAGATGGTGTTCAGAATGCGGTATGGGCATTTCGAGTTTACAGTGATGCCCTTCGGATTGACGAATGTCCCGGTGGCATTTATGGATCTCATGCATAGGGTGTTTCAACCCTACCTTGATCAGTTCGTCATGGTCTTTGTTGACAACATCTTGATCTACTTCAAGTATGAGGTGGAGCATGAGGGTCACTTGAGGGTTGTTCTCCAGACCTTGAGAGATCATCAGTTGTATGCTAAGTTCAGTAAATGTGAATTTTGGCTTACTGAGGTGAAATTTTTGGGACACATCATGTTAGCTTCAGCTGTATTAGTAGACCCAGAGAAAGTTGAGGCAGTCATGAATTAGGAGAGGTCCAAGTCAGTTTTTGAGATACATAGTTTCTTAGGATTGGCGGGGTATTACAGGAGATTCATCGAGCACTTCTTCCGACTCCCCGCACCTATGACTAGGTTGACTCGGAAAGAGGTCAAGTTTCAGTGGGATGATTAGTGTGAGAAGGCATTCCAGGAGTTAAAAAGGAGGCTTACTTCAACTCCTATTTTGATAGTTCCAGAGGGGGGACAGATGTACAACGTGTATTGTGATGCCTCCAAGGACAGACTTGGTTGTGTTTTGATGTAGTTTGAGAGGGTTGTGGCTTATGGTTCTCAGTAGTTAAAGAACCATGAGCGGAGTTATCCTATACATGACGTGGAGTTGGTAGTCATTGTCTTTGCATTGAAGGCTCGGTGCCACTATCTATATGGTGAATGGTTCGAAGTATTTTCAAACTATAAGAGTCTGAAGTATATCTTTACTCAGTGGAACCTCAATATGAGGCAACACAGGTGGATGAAGTATTTGGAGGATTATGATTTCACTTTGCACTACCATCCCAGTAAAGCAAATGTAGTGGTTGATGCACTCAGCCAAAAGTCACGGGGAATCTTGGTTGGTGTGGCTTCCCGGGAGTGGCGGATGCTCGACACTGTGGGATAATTTGGGCTATAATACATGGGACAGGCTTAGGGTGTTTTGGGGAGTTTGGTGGCTACGTCTTCCCTACGGGAGATTGTCCAATTGCATGGGATGCCCATGTCTATAGTACCAGATCCGGATCTCAGGTTTACGGCTNAGGTGGATGAAGTATTTGGAGGATTATGATTTCACTTTGCACTACCATCCCAGTAAAGCAAATGTAGTGGTTGATGCACTCAGCCAAAAGTCACGGGGAATCTTGGTTGGTGTGGCTTCCCGGGAGTGGCGGATGCTCGACACTGTGGGATAATTTGGGCTATAATACATGGGACAGGCTTAGGGTGTTTTGGGGAGTTTGGTGGCTACGCCTTCCCTACGGGAGATTGTCCAATTGCATGGGATGCCCATGTCTATAGTACCAGATCCGGATCTCAGGTTTACGGCTCACTTTTGGGAGAGTTTCCAGTGAGTCATGGGAACACAGTTGATGATGAGCACTGTTTTTCATCCCCAGACGGACTGTCAATCGGAGAGGACTATCCAAACGTTAGAGGACATGCTATAGGCAGGCGTCCTAGATCTCAGGGGTAGCTAGGAAGATCACTTACCCTTAGTGGAGTTCGCCTATAACAATAGTTATCAGGCGAGCATTCAGATGACACTCTATGAGGCACTATATAGGAGGTCACGTCGTTCTCCGGTTTGTTGGACGGAGGTAGGAGAGAGATCTTCTACGGGCCTGAATTTGATTAGAGACACCTCAGAGAAGGTGGACTTGATTCGGAAGCGTCTTCTTACGGTTCAAAGCCGACAGAAGAGTTACGCCGACAGACGACTGCAACCTCTAGAGTTTGAGGTGGGTGATCATGTTTTCTTGAAGGCAATGCCTAAAAGAGGAGTGGTTAGATTCGGCAAGTGGGAAAATCTTTCGTCGAGGTTTATTAGGCCCTTCAAGGTACTCAAGAGGGTGGGCACGGTGGCTTACTAATTGGCATTATCGCCAAGTTTATCGAGTGTTCATGTTGTATTACATGTCTCCATGCTACGAAAATACACCTCGGATCCGACTCATATGGTGGACTAGGGAGAGCTAATTGTTGATGCTGATGGGACCTTCGAGGAGGGACCGGTGCACATCATGAGCCAGGATCAAGTTTTGTGAGGCACGACCGTGAAGCTAGTGAAGGTGTTGTGGCAACACCGAGGAGTGGAGAAGGCGACATGGGAGCGTGAGAATACCATACGTACCAATTATTCAATTTTGTTCGATGATGGAGGTACATTTCTTATAGTCATGTAGTGTTTTATAACTGTTACATATGCATGTGGTTAAATGTGCATGTGTGTGTGTGAATTTCGAGGACGAAATTCTTTTAAGGGGGGAAGAATGTAAAATCCGGGTAAAATTTAACTTTTTTTGGAAAAAGGGTAAAATGGTAATTTACACCTATAATGCGGGTTTAAAATCCATATTCTTCTAGAGCTCAGATGAAGCAACGGGCTTCACCGTTGGATTCATATCGCAAAATCGAGCTATCATGTCAATTTTCGTCGAATTTTGAAATAGTCAGATTTTACACATTTTATGAGACAAACGGGTGACAAATGACCTTTCAAGGTCCCTAAAAATGGATTTTATAAAATTTTTGTATAATTGAATAAAAGTTCAAATAAAATTAATTTGGACTTAAATCGGATTAAAATGAATCATTTTGGGGCAAAAAATTGACCCGAAAGTAGTAAACGTGCAGGGTGATGTGGACCGTGCAATTAAAAAGTATAAATAGGGCTAAATATCTGAAAAATCAGATATTCTCAGCCCTATTCAACTATGTTTAGATGTTGGAAGTGAGAAAAGAGAGAAAAACTCAAAATTCTACATTTCTCTTGACGATCCAAGGAGCTCCGTCGGTCGAAATCCGTCGGACCAAGACTTAAAGTTGGTCTACGCGACGAGGGCTATGCATACATACCAAGAATGAAGGATTTCACCGAAGATCCAAGGGAAGGATTTTGGGAAAATCAAATATTTGGAGGTGGTGTTGTGTTCTTGAGGCGTCTACCACTTGTATCACGCTCCAAGAAGTGGGTTTCTCCTACTTTGGTTCACTTTATTACCTATGACGTATTATAAATGGGGTAAGGGTATAGAATAGCCTAGGTCACTTGACTATGGTTATGGAAATGAGGAAATGGATATGAAATTTGGCCTAGACCAATTCCTAGTTATATTGGCATAGGAAATTACTTGTGTGATTTCCTTGGAACTTGATATTTTGGACATGCTATATGTTTTATATTATGCCTTGTGAATGACATGGAAACTCTTATGTGATAACATAAATTGTGCCTTAAGGTATTTTGCTATTTGCCTAAGTGGAAATTAAGTTGTTATAGCATGGATTATGTATAACAAGCTTGTGACATTTGTTGAAGATAAATGAATTGCTATATATTGTTAATATATTAGCATCATGTTGATTTATGGTAATTATATGTAATTGCTATAGATTGTCATGACATATGTAGAGATATGTGGTTAAATTGCTCAATTGGCACTCGTTACATATAGAGCATACACATGGATATTGCAATGGTGCACTACATTGTATGTGCACAAGGGAAACACGTCCATAAGCATGAGTGTGGGTGTGTGGGTGCATGGTTGAATCAAAATCATATTTGGTGATTGATGAGTGGGCTAGGGAAAGTTGGACTGAAGATCCAACTGAGTCTCATGAATGCATGAAAGGAAAATTGGGTCGGGGGTAACAAGAAGGTCTATACTATCCCTTGAGTGAGAGACTCGGTGATTGGATACGCACTCCGTTAGTATAAGAGCCCAGGAAGTGTGTTAGTGTACGCAGAACCGTTGGTAAAAGTCCATGAATTTCGTGTCGGTTGGGTGTCGTTGGTGTAAGTCTATAAATATCCACCCCAAATAAAGACCCAGAGATTTTAAAGGATAATATAAATGGTGGGAGTTAGAAGGGCTCGATTTTATATACATTGGCATTTGCATGTGTTGAGGAATCGGGAAAGGCTCGGGGTTAAAATGCGGGAGTGAATCTCATTTCATTCATAGCATGGTATGGTAAATTCCAACAAGGAATACGTATATTCTTGATTGGAATGATTACATGGTTATATAATTGTGGATTGTTGCATGTGTACATGCATATGCACTTAGGTTGGAGAGTAGCCTCTGTTGGAAGTATTCTACTAGGCGTTGGCTCATCCTATACGAAAAAATATTTCAGGTACGGGTGGTACATTGGCGAAAGGCTCTCACTTGGGGCCTCAAGGATGAAGAAAGTCGGAATGTGGCTTTAATTTGGGTTTTTGTAAAACAATTGTGGAGAATAGGTTTTTGGCATGTTAATATATGAAATCATTTGTAATGAACTTGTGTAAGTGTGGTTTCATATAGAAAACTCCATTATGCATGTTTGGGTTGGTTTTGGATGGATGTGGAACGGATTGGAATGGGTTGGAAATGAAGAAGGAATGATTTGTAGACGAACAGACAAAACCTTCTGGAAGAACTTTTCCAGTGAGTAAACTTTCCAGAAGGTAGAGTAAAAACCTTCCAGAAGGTATTTTCTTAAAACCTGAAATTTTAAGAATACTTTGTCATAATTTTGGGCTATGTGTTCCCTCATTCAAATGATGTCAATGGACCATAATAGAGTATAAATTGTGATGTGTTACACCTTAGGTGGGTCTAGTGACTATGATGTACACAGATTAAGAAATTGGGAGTTCTCAGTCCTAAGGAGACCCTATGCAAACCTTTTTATTATTGAGCCGTGGTGTCGGGTCATGCGACATTCACGGGTATTTTCGCGGGTTGATGGATGATCAACGGGTTAACACGGGACCCCCGGTTTAGGGGCGTCACAAAAACCGTGGACAATTCTAATGTATTTTTTATAAAATCCCCAATTTTACCCTAATTCCAGCCGATCTCCATCTTCTTCTCCACTGAAGCACACAAGCAGATTCAAATCAGACCAACCGAATAGAGTTGAAACTATTTTTTTTCTTTTTGTTCAATCGATTCTTCTCCACTCGCAGTGACAAATAGCTAGAAGGATTTGGTTTGATCGAGCAACTCCTTTTCCACTCAATCTCTCTTTGTTCAGGCTTTACAGGTCACAGCTTTGGTCAGTGATCCTTTAGGTTTGACAACTTCAATCCTTCAAGCTTCTTCGCTCTTCCTTCGAGCTTCAGTTGAGTGCAAGCCTTTTTTCTTTTCTCTCTCTCTCTCTCCCCCGTATCATAATATGTTGTTAGTTAAGTTGTTAATTGTTTTTTTTTTGTTTGACCAAAATTGTTAACAACTACTAAGAAGTATTTTTTTTAGTATTCTTGTCAACTAATGTTGAGAACAAAATTTTCTTAACAGTGTTTTTCATTTTTAACACATGTATTTTGTTTTATACTTAATTAATTTATGGTAAATTATATGTATTAGGGACATGTTTTATATTTTTTTAGCTAAATTATTATATTTTATAATTTTTTTATTATTCGACCGGTCCAACCAGTTGACCCAATAGTTAAACCACTAAACTATTGACCCGGTCTCTCTACCAGTTCAATGTTTGATCCCGTTCTAATAATTATATTTATATTAGTGTTATCAAAACCGGTGAATCGGGACCTTTAACGGTTCAGTTTACTAAAACAACCATTTGGGTAATTGAACCGTTGAAGAACTGGAAAATCAGCCGGTTTAGGCCAAAAACTAGTGAATCGAAGATTCAAAAAACCTGGCAGGTCAAAAACAACCTTCGTCTTCTCCAAACCAAGCACTGGAACAATCTTTGTCTTCTCCAAATCAAGAACTCGAACTGCGGCACATGACACCACACTACAGATCTAGATCTTGAACACCAAACTTCCTCCTCTCTGTCTTCTTTGTTTTCTCCAAATCGAGCTCTCGAACAGCGGCACAGACACCACAGATCTAGATTATCTCGAACATCAAAATTTTTTTTTTCATCTCTCTCTCTCCACGCAAATACACTCACAGTTGGTAATGGAGTAAGAGATGTTGGGTAATGGGTATAGTCTATCTCTCTCTCTCTACACGCACACACATATAGTTATAGACAATACCCATTACCCCAATACACTTTAGTACACCACACACAAATTACACTATTTATTTTTTTATTGTGATTATGAATTTTTTAGTAAAATTATTATATTTTATTTTTTTATTATAAGACCGATCTGACCAATTGACTCAATGGTTGAATCAGTGAACCATTGACCCAGTCTCTTGCCGGTTCGATGTTTGCTCTAGTTCTGATAACATTAGTTTGTATTATAGATTATAGATATATATATATATATATATATATA
>CAUOFW020004980.1:272787-304482 GCA_963454935.2 Ilex paraguariensis
GGGTGTCGTTGGTGTAAGTCTATAAATATCCACCCCAAATAAAGACCCAGAGATTTTAAAGGATAATATAAATGGTGGGAGTTAGAAGGGCTCGATTTTATATACATTGGCATTTGCATGTGTTGAGGAATCGGGAAAGGCTCGGGGTTAAAATGCGGGAGTGAATCTCATTTCATTCATAGCATGGTATGGTAAATTCCAACAAGGAATACGTATATTCTTGATTGGAATGATTACATGGTTATATAATTGTGGATTGTTGCATGTGTACATGCATATGCACTTAGGTTGGAGAGTAGCCTCTGTTGGAAGTATTCTACTAGGCGTTGGCTCATCCTATACGAAAAATTATTTCAGGTACGGGTGGTACATTGGCGGAAGGCTCTCACTTGGGGCCTCAAGGATGAAGAAAGTCGGAATGTGGCTTTAATTTGGGTTTTTGTAAAACAATTGTGGAGAATAGGTTTTTGGCATGTTAATATATGAAATCATTTGTAATGAACTTGTGTAAGTGTGGTTTCATATAGAAAACTCCATTATGCATGTTTGGGTTGGTTTTGGATGGATGTGGAACGGATTGGAATGGGTTGGAAATGAAGAAGGAATGATTTGTAGACGAACAGACAAAACCTTCTGGAAGAACTTTTCCAGTGAGTAAACTTTCCAGAAGGTAGAGTAAAAACCTTCCAGAAGGTATTTTCTTAAAACCTGAAATTTTAAGAATACTTTGTCATAATTTTGGGCTATGTGTTCCCTCATTCAAATGATGTCAATGGACCATAATAGAGTATAAATTGTGATGTGTTACACCTTAGGTGGGTCTAGTGACTATGATGTACACAGATTAAGAAATTGGGAGTTCTCAGTCCTAAGGAGACCCTATGCAAACCTTTTTATTATTGAGCCGTGGTGTCGGGTCATGCGACATTCACGGGTATTTTCGCGGGTTGATGGATGATCAACGGGTTAACACGGGACCCCCGGTTTAGGGGCGTCACAAAAACCGTGGACAATTCTAATGTATTTTTTATAAAATCCCCAATTTTACCCTAATTCCAGCCGATCTCCATCTTCTTCTCCACTGAAGCACACAAGCAGATTCAAATCAGACCAACCGAATAGAGTTGAAACTATTTTTTTTCTTTTTGTTCAATCGATTCTTCTCCACTCGCAGTGACAAATAGCTAGAAGGATTTGGTTTGATCGAGCAACTCCTTTTCCACTCAATCTCTCTTTGTTCAGGCTTTACAGGTCACAGCTTTGGTCAGTGATCCTTTAGGTTTGACAACTTCAATCCTTCAAGCTTCTTCGCTCTTCCTTCGAGCTTCAGTTGAGTGCAAGCCTTTTTTCTTTTCTCTCTCTCTCTCTCCCCCGTATCATAATATGTTGTTAGTTAAGTTGTTAATTGTTTTTTTTTTGTTTGACCAAAATTGTTAACAACTACTAAGAAGTATTTTTTTTAGTATTCTTGTCAACTAATGTTGAGAACAAAATTTTCTTAACAGTGTTTTTCATTTTTAACACATGTATTTTGTTTTATACTTAATTAATTTATGGTAAATTATATGTATTAGGGACATGTTTTATATTTTTTTAGCTAAATTATTATATTTTATAATTTTTTTATTATTCGACCGGTCCAACCAGTTGACCCAATAGTTAAACTACTAAACTATTGACCCGGTCTCTCTACCAGTTCAATGTTTGATCCCGTTCTAATAATTATATTTATATTAGTGTTATCAAAACCGGTGAATCGGGACCTTTAACGGTTCAGTTTACTAAAACAACCATTTGGGTAATTGAACCGTTGAAGAACTGGAAAATCAGCCGGTTTAGGCCAAAAACTAGTGAATCGAAGATTCAAAAAACCTGGCAGGTCAAAAACAACCTTCGTCTTCTCCAAACCAAGCACTGGAACAATCTTTGTCTTCTCCAAATCAAGAACTCGAACTGCGGCACATGACACCACACTACAGATCTAGATCTTGAACACCAAACTTCCTCCTCTCTGTCTTCTTTGTTTTCTCCAAATCGAGCTCTCGAACAGCGGCACAGACACCACAGATCTAGATTATCTCGAACATCAAAATTTTTTTTTTCATCTCTCTCTCTCCACGCAAATACACTCACAGTTGGTAATGGAGTAAGAGATGTTGGGTAATGGGTATAGTCTATCTCTCTCTCTCTACACGCACACACATATAGTTATAGACAATACCCATTACCCCAATACACTTTAGTACACCACACACAAATTACACTATTTATTTTTTTATTGTGATTATGAATTTTTTAGTAAAATTATTATATTTTATTTTTTTATTATAAGACCGATCTGACCAATTGACTCAATGGTTGAATCAGTGAACCATTGACCCAGTCTCTTGCCGGTTCGATGTTTGCTCTAGTTCTGATAACATTAGTTTGTATTATAGATTATATATATATATATATATATATATATATATAGTATAAATTTAAATAAAATTACAATTGAAGCCATTTGGATATGGTTCGAAACCATTCAGCGGTGAAGTAAAATCGACGAAGAGGGAGAGGTATAGATATGGTTCATCTATTTGAAGTTTTGGCTAATACAAAATAAAATAAATTACCTTTCAGATCTGTATGTATGTGTGTGTGTGTGTGCATGCATAGATGTAAGAATATGTGTACACACCAAAGCCAAAACAATTACTTGAATGAGAGAGAGAGTAGAACGGATCTGAGCTAGAAGTCCTTTGGTTCAATTGAGAGATGCAAATCTGAGATTGAAGCCCTTCAATTCAACAGAGAGACAGGCGCGATCTCATTAAATCCTCCCCACCACGCTCCTTTGTTTGCATTTTTTGGTGTTTTTTTAGAACATCCTTTTTTTTTTTACAGATTTAGGTCTTGTTTTCAAAACAAATTAGCTCGAAAAAAAAAATGTAAACACAAACCAAATTCATTTTATTTTGGCAAAAACTAAAAATAAAAACAAAATTGTTACAAAATACACCCTTAACTTTCCTACCTCTATATAACGTATCATGGTACAAATTTTACTTTTCAACAATCCCTTTTCTCTTCCTACTTCACATGGCCACTTTGCCAGGTAGAGATTTCAGTCTCTTTCTACCTGTTTCACATAGTCTCTCTTTGTCTCTATAGGTTTAGTGTGAAAAAGAATGAGAGAAACTAAATAAAGTGATTGGATAATCCTTCTTCCCCTAGATACACAACTACATTCATATGATTCCATCTCTCTCTCTCTCTCTTAACAAAACACACTTCTTCCTATTTGGACATGGCTTAGTATTTATCATAATTAAGCTACCTGTATTTAAAGGCAAGATAAGTTGGTTTGGCCAGCCTGTTGGACTTTATGTCTAATTAATATTGGACTCTATCTCTAATTAGAGACTTAAGATGGCTCACATGTTATGTCATCTTTTTAATAAATAAATATTATGTATATGTGTGTGTGTGTATATATATATATACTATTTACTGAGTCAAATCCTTCTGGGTAACTGACGTTAAAGTAACTACCCACTACTCCCATCATCAGATGGAGTGACTATCATGGAGCAGTTTAAAGTAGTTGTAACTCCTTGATGGAAGAACGTTACTTGCAATTTTTTCTATTGGATAAGGTCCCTGCCTATATATGTTCTCATGCTTGTGATTTTCCATCAAGTCATATGCGATTTAGATATCATATACGTAGACAGTAAACTCTTGTTTGATATACCTCCATACAATACATATTTGTGAGGTTATTATTGAGTGTTCTTCTTGAGTGTTAAGATCAAGGTTGTGATACAAATTTGTTTTTGTTGGGGTCATTGATTATTCTCTCTATAGAGAATTTGGATTTCTTGTTCTCGAACTTGAATATCAATGGCAAGAGGTAAGTATTCAATTCCGCTATGTAAAAAAAAGGAAGATTAAATTCTTCAATAAAATCTATTAATTGGTATCAAAGTTATGATTATGAGAAATCTTATTTTGTCTGTAATTCTTCTACCGTATGTTTGATGTTTGATGTTTGTTTAGATATTTTGTCTGCAATTCATATTTTGTCTCCTCTAAAACATGTGAACTTAAATATGATTGGAATCCGCACAAATATGTACCACAAAAACATGCATTCCCTTGATACATTAAGTCCACACAAGAAACATTAAAATAATCAAAGGAAAACTACAAAGGTCTGGGACATGATGTGTCCCTTTTATGTTTTCGAAGGAATTTTGTTTCATTTTGTGCACACAAGAAATTTTAGTTGATTACAAAAAACTTTCAGTCAAACAAAAAAAAAATTAAAATCTAACTGTCATCAATCATACTGATATAGAAGANCAATTTTTTCTATTGGATAAGGTCCCTGCCTATATATGTTCTCATGCTTGTGATTTTCCATCAAGTCATATGCGATTTAGATATCATATACGTAGACAGTAAACTCTTGTTTGATATACCTCCATACAATACATATTTGTGAGGTTATTATTGAGTGTTCTTCTTGAGTGTTAAGATCAAGGTTGTGATACAAATTTGTTTTTGTTGGGGTCATTGATTATTCTCTCTATAGAGAATTTGGATTTCTTGTTCTCGAACTTGAATATCAATGGCAAGAGGTAAGTATTCAATTCCGCTATGTAAAAAAAAGGAAGATTAAATTCTTCAATAAAATCTATCAATTGGTATCAAAGTTATGATTATGAGAAATCTTATTTTGTCTGTAATTCTTCTACCGTATGTTTGATGTTTGATGTTTGTTTAGATATTTTGTCTGCAATTCATATTTTGTCTCCTCTAAAACATGTGAACTTAAATATGATTGGAATCCGCACAAATATGTACCACAAAAACATGCATTCCCTTGATACATTAAGTCCACACAAGAAACATTAAAATAATCAAAGGAAAACTACAAAGGTCTGGGACATGATGTGTCCCTTTTATGTTTTCGAAGGAATTTTGTTTCATTTTGTGCACACAAGAAATTTTAGTTGATTACAAAAAACTTTCATTCAAACAAAAAAAAAAAAAAATCTAACTGTCATCAATCATACTGATATAGAAGAGATGGAGGACCTATGATCTTTCTGAGAGTCTACATGGTAGGCCTACTTTTTTAGGTGTATAAAATATGCAGTTGGTATTAAAAGGACCCTATCCCCTATTGGAGTATTTTGTTCAATCAAATCCGAGTAAATTTTGAGGGTAATAAAAGAACGCAAATAAGGGGCTTGTATGAATCATGGATGCTCACAATAAAAGTATAGAATGTCAAGAATCCAGATTGAAGTCTTAAAAAAAAAAAAAATTAGTAACGTACATGTTACAAGAACAGTGACATTGCCGTCATGCCACTGTTATGTCCATAATATTAGCATGAATAATATGTCACTGCTATGTCTAAGGATTGTTTATTGTTATGTTTTCATGGCTTATGCACGTGGTTTTTGCTTCGAATAATTATTTAATAATATTAGCATGTTTTTGGATTAAGTTTGATTTACGGTATATGCATGCTAGGAAAAAGCATTTTTAAGGAATTATTTGGCATGAAGGATTTATTTATGTCATGAACTATATCACATGGAGATATCATATTAACTTAAGAATAGTCACAACATCTTGAGTTATATTAGTGAATGATCAACATTTAGTTTGATCATGTTAAGTACATGTTTAATATCTTCATATTGCGATTAAGTTGTTATAAATAATTACTCGGCCACACAGGGAAGTATTTATTTTATACTACTTAATTGGAATAAGATATTGAATGGGGTATTAAGGGCTTTGGATACCTTATACCCATAGGTTTGGGATCCTTTGTTCCTTAGTATTTTAATTCATTAGTCTTATTATAAATAATAATAAACAAATCTTGTACAGTTTATGACCTCTACCCACAGGAAGATTTAGATTTGCGCTATTGAATTTTATAGTTATTGTTTCAAAGTGCTTATTATATTCTTGGTTATTGCAGTTGTTGCTACCTCTGTATTTAATGAGTCTTCTAACATTCCATCACTGAGTGGTGGAAATTTTTTGAATTGGAAGGACAAAATTCTCTTGACATTAGGGTGTATGGACTTGAATTTGACACTTCGAATTGAAGAACCTCTAGTACCCACTGAGTTAAGTTCATTGATTGAAAAGAGTGCCTATGAGCGGTGGGAGCAATCTAATCACTTAAGTCTGATGCTCATCAAGTCACATGTGAGCAAGAGCATCACAGGTTCTATTCCATAATGCAATAAAGTGAAGGACTACAACATGAAGGCCATTGAAGAGCAATTTTTCAGCTCAGATAAAGCCATGGCCAACACCCTGTTGAACAAGTTATCAGGCATGAAGCATAACAAATCTAGAAGTGTGCATGAACATATTATGGAAATGAGGGACATTGCAGCTCAACTTAAGTCCCTTAAGGTTGATATCTCTAAGTCATTTCTTGTTCAATTCATACTTAACTCTCTCCCTGTAGAATTTGGACCATTCAAGATCTATTATAACACATACAAAGAAAAATGGTCCATCAATGAAATTCTAACTATGTGTGTTCAAGAAAAGGTGAAGCTTAAGCATGAAAATTTAGAGAGTGCCTATCTGGTCACACATAAAGGTGGACAAGGTAAGAAAGACAAAAGTGTTCTTAAATGGAAGAAAGATGGCAAAGGGTCATTCAAGAAACATGGTCATAAGGATGTTTGCTTCTTTTGCAAGAAGAAGGGACATTTCAAGAAAGATTGCTTGAAATATGAAAGGTGGCTTGAGAAGAAAGGTAATCTCATATCTCTTGTGTGTATGAATCCAATTTAATTGATTCTCATCATAATACTTGGTGGATTGATTTAGGGTACTACAATTCATGTTGCCAATATCATGCAGGGCTCCTCAGCCTAAGGAAAATGATGGAAAGTGAACATGGCATCTATTCAGGAAATGGGATGTGTTCGCACGTCGAGGTTGTTGGAACTTTTAGACTTGTTTTAGAAATTGACTTTATTTTGGATCTTGAAAATACTCTTTATGTTCCTTCATTTTCTAAGAACTTAATTTATGTTTCTAAATTAGTACCTTGAGGATTTGAATTTAGCTTTGTTGGTTTGGACTTTTGTTTGTTCAAAAACTCTAGTTTGGTTGGTTATGGAACCTTAGTTTATGGTTTGTACAAATTAAATTTGGATCCTATTTTTGAACATAGTCTCCTAACCTTGCATGATGATATTGGCACTAAAAAGACTATTATTGATGATAATTCCTTTATGTCGTGGCACAGGAGATTAGGACATATCTTTATGGGAAGAATTAAAAGATTGGTTAATGATGGAGTCTTAAAGACTCTTGATTTTTCTGATTTTGGTACTTGTGTGGATTGCATAAAGGGAAAGCAAACCAATAAGACCAGTAAAGGTGCTAAGAGGAGTGAAGAAATACTTAAAATCATACACACGAATATCTGTGGACCATTCCCTATCCCTTACTTAAATGGTCAGAGATACTTTATATCATTTATTGATGATCATACACGATTTATGTATCTCTACCTTCTGTTTGAAAAATCTGAGACATTAGATGCTTTTAAAACATTCAAACAGGAAGTAGAGAAACAATTAAAAAAAGAAATTAAAATTGTACGGTTAGATAGGGGTGGACAATATTATAGAAGGCACACAAATTTGGGACAAAGGCCAGGTCCATTTGCTGAATATTTAAAAGATGAAGGTATTGTTACTCAGTATACTATATTAGGCTCACCTTACCAAAATGGTGTGGTTGAAAGGCGAAATCGCACCCTTCTAGACATGGTAAGAAGTATGCTAAGCAACTCCAATCTTCCTTTGTTTTTGTGGAGTAAAGCCTTGAAGACAGCAGTGTATATCTTAAACAAGGTTCTCACTAAAGCCATTTCCAAAACTCCATTTGAGTTATGGAAATGATGGAAACCCAGTTTAGGACATTTTTACATATGGAGTTGTCCAGTTGAGGTTAAGATTTATAATCCACAATTAAAGAAATTGGACCCAAGGACAATCAGGGGATATTTCATTAGCTATGCAGAAAAGCCTAAAGGTTATAAATTTTACTGTCCATCACACACACCTAGAATTGTTGAGGCCAGAAATATAAAATTTATTGAGGGTATTGACATTAGTGGGAGTATTCCTCGAAAGATTGAGTGTGAGGAATCATAAAATTCAGATATCATACCTGTGAATAAAAATAAGATGGTTATCATTTAGGATAATCTAGATAATATTCAAGTACCACAACCACAAGAGGAACAAGACAACATAGAGTTTACAGCTCCAAACTCACAAAATATGGATGAGACTGTAGAATTAAGGAGATCCTCAAGAGCAAAAAAACCAGCTATTTCTAATGATTACTTCATGTACCTATTGGAGTCTAACTTTGATGTTGGACATAAGGAAGATCCTATCTCATTTTCACATGCCATAAGTGGAGAGAATTCTACATTTTGGTACGAGGCCATGAAAGAAGAGATGGAGTCCATGGCTAAAAATCAAGTTTGGAAAATTGTTGATTTACCTAAGGAAGTCAAGGCCATTAGCTGTAAGTGGATCTATAAGACCAAGAAAGACTCAAATGGTAATGTCGAACAATATAAGACAAGACTTGTAGCTAAGGGCTTCACTCAAAGAGAATGAATTGACTATCACAATACCTTCTCTTCAGTTTCTAAAAAGGACTAGTTTAGGATTATCATGGCATTAGTAGCTCATTTCGATTAAGAGCTACATCAAATGGATGTGAAAACAACATTTTTTAAATGGGGATCTTGATGAAGAAGTGTACATGAAGCAGCCTGAAGGATTTTGTTCTGATGAGGATAGTCACCTAGTTTGCAAGGTAAAGAAATCCATCAGGCATCCTGTTAGTGGTATCTTAAGTTTCATAATGTTATTATCTCATATGGTTTTGAGGAGAATGTTGTGGATAATTGCATATACCTTAAGGTTAGTGGGAGCAAATACATTTTCTTAATCCTATATTTTGATGACTTTCTATTTGCAGCCAATGATTTGGGTTTGTTGCATAAAACTAAAGAATTTCTTTCACAAAACTTTGAGATGAAGGATATGGGTCAAGCCTCCTATGTCATAGGCATAGAGATTCGTAGAGACAGGACTCAAAGAAAATTGAGTTTATCTCATAAAGCCTACATTGAAAAGGTTTTGGAGAAATTTAGTAAGAATGAATGCACACCTAATGCAGCTCCAATCGTAAAAGGTGACAAATTCATTTTGAGCCAGTGTCCGAAAAATGCTTTGGAAAAAGAACAAATGAATAGCATTCCCTATGTATCTGTTGTTGGCAGTTTGATGTATGCACAGGTTTGTGTAAGACCTGATATTGCATTTGCGGTAGGGATGTTTGGAAGGTACCAAAATAATCCATTTGGAGATATGTTTTCATGCTAGCAGGAGGTGCTATATCATGGAAAAGTGTCAAACAGACGATAGTTGCATCGTTTACTATGGAAGCAGAGTTTATAGCGTGCTTTGAAGCAACATCACAGGCGAAATGGTTGAGAAGTTTTATCATAGGGCTCCAGATTATGGATTCTATATCCAAGCCATTAAGATTTTGCTGTGATAATTCGGCTTCTATTTTCTTTTCTAAGAAAAATAAAAGTGGAAGTCGAACCAAGCATATTGACATTAAGTATCTCATCATCAGAGAAAGAGTCAATGAACAAGAAGTATCTATTGAGCACATTAGTACAGATCTAATGTTAGTAGATCCCATGACTAAATGACTCTCAATTAAGACGTATTTGAAACATGTAAAGAACATGGGATTAGTTGGCTCATTGTATGGTTGACTTCTTGGTTTGTAAATATTTGATCATGATCAATGCAAACTTTAGCTATTTTGTGCACATAATATATTGTTTGTGATATACTATTCATTGAGATTAGTATGTAGTCCATTAGGACCCGAAATGACATGTAAGAAGTCATTCATAAGGAGTGATGCCACATAAAGTTTTGAGAAGATGATGCATTGTAATACAAGGAATGGAGTGTTCATTTAAAGGAGCACAACCGCTTTGATTCGCGCATTATTTTTCTCAATAAAGTTCGGGTAGTTATTTAATTGTATGACCATATTCAGTATCAAATATTGGTTACCCAAATTGTCTGACATGTCATATGTGCCAAGTGGGAGAATGTTGGACTTTATGTTTAATTAATATTGGACTCTATTGTTGGACTTTATGTCTAATTAATATTGGACTCTATCTCTAATTAGAGACTTAAGATGACCCACATGTCATGTCATCTTTTTAATAAATAAATATTATGTATATGTGTATATATATTTACTATTTATTGAGTCAAATCCTTCTGGGTAACTGACGTTAAAGTAACTACCCACCACTCCCATCATCAGATGAAGTGACTATCATGAAGCAGTTTAAAGTAGTTGTAACTCCTTGATGGAAGGACGTTACTTGCAGTTTTTTCTATTGGATAAGGTCCCTGCCTATATATGTTCTCATGCCTGTGATTTTCTATCAAGTCATATGGGATTCAGATATCATATATGTAGGCAGTAAACTCTTGTCTTATATACCTCCATACAATACATATTTGTGAGGTGATTATTGAGTGTTGAGATCAAGGTTGTGATACGGATTTGAGTTTGTTGGGGTCGTTGAGTTTGTTGATTATTTTCTCTGTAGAGAATTTGGATTTCTTATTCTTGAACTTGAATATCAACGACATGAGGTAATTATTCAATTTCGCTATGTAAAAAATAGGAAGATTAAATTCTTTAATAAAGTCTATTACGACTAGCTTCTATGTCAGACATTCATTACTTCCCCTCTCTCTCTCTCTCATTCATAAATAAACACACTTTTCTTCCCATTTGGACACGATTTATACGTGTATTACTCGTCATTTGTGCACTCACCCACGTTCTTAATAACAATTGTAGTGACTACAATTCATGTCTTAATTATCTCATTAGAACATTACACGTGTAATGATTCATACAAAAAAATATGAACAATGCTACATGGACTTAAAAAGTACATTTAAAAATTAGACTTGATAATTATAACCATTGATCTTACTGTGAGTCTCAGTATTTATTGGGACTCATTACCTATTAAATAGTTGAGATTTATCAAATTTAATTTTTAAGTTCGTCTAGCATTATTCACAAAAAATTAGGTCATCACACTTACTCACCATCTGTGAGTCGTTATGAGTTTCAAAGACAATCATCCAGTCGTCCTCTTCAACCTAACTATGGGTTTCAAAAACATAAAAGCATCACCTTTCTTGCAGAAATTTGATGTCGATGGTATATATCTCTTATCAAAGTCGCTTTTGATATAAGCTCAAATATAATCATTAGAACATCTCCATCCCTTATTTTTTTTGTACCTAAATTTAAATTTGAATAAAAATAATTTAAAATGTTTCTCCAATGTTAAACTCATACCCATATCAAATGAAGAGAAATTCATTTTTAAACCCAAATTAAGGGCGAACTAAATTTTTAATGGTGAAATTTTATTATCCTTTAAAGATCCAATTGTTATATTTTACCCTTTTTTAAATTTGATTTCTCTTCCTTTAACTTTAGGTTTCTCTTCTTTTAAAATTAGTTTTTTCTGTTGGTGAGATCTATACCAAATTAAATTTTTTACTCTTTTTTTTACACAAATTTAAGTAATAGTTTGAGTTCCATTAAATATAGTCTAAAATACTTTCAAAGAATATATGTCTAATTTCATTAATAATTTACTTTAAGACAAAACTTGCAATCCTTATGCAGTTATGAACACAAATACATGTGAAAACATGAAACTAAAACTAAGAAAAGGACAAAACTACCACCCTTTGTTTTTGACAATTAGGTCTCAAAAACCAGTCAAGAATGCATATTCATTCTTAAGACTATATTTTGTCTTGGAATCACTTTCAAATATGAAGAAACAGGTTAAATTCAAATTCAAATTCAAATTCAAATTCAAAATTATTTTCAAAATATCAAAATTACAGTGCACTTCAACTTTTTATCAGTCACTGCCCTCCGGAAGTCCAAACCTTTATCAGGGAAAGGATATGTACAGGGAGAGAGGATTAGGAGGAGAGAGGAGCATGCATCTGTAATTTGATGACTGAAACTATAAAAATTGTATCGTTTCCTTAAAAACTTATGTGGGCTTCTCTGGACCTCTCATTTGTAATCCAACGGTAGAGAATGGACGAACTCCAGAGGCCTTCCAACTCTACGTTCCCTACTCTAGATAAACAATGTGCGTCCACTCAATCGCCACCTCAAAATTTAAACGACAGTTCCCATACGAACCACAGGCTCGATACAACCAACAATCACTACAGGGGAGAGAGAGAGAGAGAGATGCTCAGCAGAGTAGCAGTGGTCACAGTTTCACCCTCTGCGGTTTCTGCAAACTCCTCTAGGTTTCTTTGCCAATTCAATAAGAAGATCTCTTTCGTCTCAAACCCATTACATGATTCTCTGAGAATCTTAAAATGGAAGTGTAATTACAGCAATATGTCCAGAATGAAGAGCTCTGCTTCAAAATTCGTGAACTGTGCCTCGGCACAGCCCCTCAAGAACCCTGATGAACTCATTGACTCTGTTGAGACCTTTATTTTTGACTGCGATGGTATCTTCTTTTTGCTCTTAATCTTTATCACTTACAACCACACATACATGTAGAAATAACAAGTGGGTTTTGTGTGCTTGCTTTGATTTTAGTTTCACTCATACTATGCTTATGTGATTGCTACTTGATATTTTATAGGGGTAATATGGAAAGGGGATAAACTGATAGATGGAGTCCCAGAAACTCTTGACATGCTCCGGTCAAAGGTTTGTTGTATTTGACAGTGTAAAATAAAATACATTTGGTGGCTTTGTTGAAGTATGTAGTCAGACTTATTTTAGTCCTTCAATTTTGTATTCTGATATTCTGACATTTCTAATATATTTCTGAATGATTCATTCACTTAATTCTGTCCAAAAATAAAAAAAAAGGGTTACTTGTTTTTGAGGATGGCTGCCACATGACTACTTTTATTTGGATGGAAGGTAGAAAAGGGCCATTTTAAAACAAATTTGGAATTTAGGAAATCAGATGTAACTTGGAAATTGAGGTACCAAAGTGATGCTGAGCTAATATTTTCTCTAATTTTCAATATCCTCATTACTTTGTTTTCATGCATCCAACCAAAGCTCTAATTTTCTCTTTATGATTTTTTTGTTGGTTATCAATTTATGCAAAGACAAATGCATTTTTCTTGGTTATTATAATTCTCACTTTCTTATTCAGGGGAAGAGATTAGTTTTTGTCACTAACAACTCAACAAAGTCTAGGAAACAATATGGGAAAAAGTTTGAAACTCTTGGGCTTAATGTTAGCGAGGTTAGTTTGTGACTCTTTTTACTTATCAAGCTGGGGTTTTGCGGTTCATCAATATTTCTAACTGCAAGTGAACAATTCAGGAGGAAATTTTTGCATCATCTTTTGCTGCAGCTGCTTATTTAAAGTCAATCAATTTCCCTAAAGATAAAAAGGTATGCAGCCTAAATTTGTATTTCCTGGGTGAATATTGTGAATAGATTGAAAATTTGATTTATATGAGTAACATAAAGGCCCCTTTGGGATGGTCATTCTTGCTTTCTAGCTAAACGATATCACATCATCTTCCTTTTATTCAACTGCTTTCTGAAGTGCAATTTTGATTTAATTTCTTCTAAGTTGGAGATGGAGTGTTCCTGAAAGGGTACTTGCCAAAGAACAATGTAGCATATTCTTTTTGACCTCCTTGGACAATCTTGCCCGTTAGAACTACTAAAAAGGACAAGTTGAACGTGTATTTGATTTATTGTTCAAATGCATTTAGTAATGCCAGCAATTTCTGTGATTGTTGAGTTTTTGGCACTTGCTTGCTTTGAATTTTCTGAAAGGTGCATGAGTTTTTGTTTCTCTTGGTCAGTACTGAAAGTTGCAAAACCATAGATATATATGATTGGTTTTACATTCTTTTAGCTGCTTATGTTTCTTTTTTATTCTCTTTGATCATCTGCTATAGCAATTTGAGGTACTTTTTTCCTTCATGTGATGCCTAAAAATCACTCTCATGCTTTCCTTACAATTTCGTTTTGTTACCCGTACACTTTCTTGATTTATGATGGCTTTTGTAGCCTGATACTATTTACAGGTGATGTTCTGCATATATCCACCCATTGCAAACATCTCTATGATTGCAAATTGATTCTGATTTAGTTGGTTGTAAATGATTGTTTTGCCAATTGTCCAAAATAGTTCTCATGCTGGGACATAATTGATATACAAGCTTTGTTTTTTTATTGAGGTTTATGTGATTGGTGAGGATGGCATCTTGAAGGAGCTTGAGCTAGCTGGAATTCCATACCTTGGGGGACTGGTATGAATAGTTTTCTACAATATTTCCACTTTTAATGAACTCTTATTAACCATCATGAGATTTGGTAGGTTATGGATAGACTAGCAGCCTGCGTAGCTTAGACTAAGTTGAGTTCTTTAGTTTTACGTGTTGGGGAGGGATTNTAATGAACTCTTATTAACCATCATGAGATTTGGTAGGTTATGGATAGACTAGCAGCTTGCGTAGCTTAGACTAAGTTGAGTTCTTTAGTTTTACGTGTTGGGGAGGGACTGTCCCCACTAGTTCAACAATCCACTGCAATGGAAATGAAATCAAATGAAGTTGTTTCGTACTTTTCAAATAGCGTTGCTCATACTTATGCTGAAAATTGCAACTCTTACATAATTGCTAGTATGTGATGTATTTCTGAAGATGAAAACATTGGCCAAAGTAGTGGGTCTTGTAATTGGTTGAAGCGTTTATATTTTGAATCAAAACTGCAAGCGTAAAGGTGGATTGCCCATACTAACTTTTATTTGTTAAGATCTACACCTTCTCCAGAGCAGTGTTTTAAAACCCAGCCGGGCCTGGCGGGTTGACCCAGTGAACCGGTGCCTAAATCGGGCCGGTCAACAATCAGACCATTTGTGCATCAAACTCGGAATAAACCCACTGAACCAGATAAAAAACCGCTGAACTGTTCAACCCGAGCAAGTTAAACCAAATCGGGCGGTTCATTTAATTTACTATAAATATGAGTTTTTGCCCTTTTTTGCATTTTGCCCTAAATCGCTTGCCTTTGCCTCTTCGTCTCTGCCAACGACTGCCTCTTTGTCTTCGGCTCTGCCTCTGGAGTCCTTTGTGCCTCTGCCTCCTGGAGTCTTTTACTCATTCTCGAAATCTCAATCTTGATCGAAGTGGAAGAAAAGCCAAAGTGACTCGATCGATCAGAGCTCCATTGAGCATCGACGACTACCAGCCACTTTGATTCAAGAAGTATATATATATATATCTCTATCTATATATATATATATATATAACAATCCTTTTCGATGGCATTACAAAAATGTTTTGATGAAAACTGAAAACAAATAAGATGTAATTCTTCGCTTTCAGAAATCAAGCAACCACTTTGATTCAAGAAGAAGCTCCACAGCGTAGAGCTTGATTCTTAGCCAACTGAGTATCAAGCTCTTTCGGGACAGCTTCTTCCTTTTCGGATAAAATCAATTTGATGTGGCAGAGAGATGACATGTTAGGGTTGATTCTTCCATGAGCACGGTATGTGCAACCACTTTGCTTTTGTGCTTGATTCTTAGCCTCTGCTTTTGGTTTATATTTTGTGTAGAATATTGAAATATACATTGAATCTTTGATTAATAATGCTATATTTTGGACATTGAATGGAGTTTTAATTTTTTATACAGTGATTGACTTTGAACTTTGAAGAGTGCAAATTACATGAATTATACTTAGATTGATGCATAGTAGGAGAATTGGAGTTAGAATTGGAGCCTTGAACTGAAATAGATGTATTTTTCTCTACTGAATTTATAAGTTGTATTGGAAATTGAATGTATTGAATACATGTTTGATGATTTTAACTTTATATGTTTGATGCTATTTTCATAATTTTTGTGATTTTTTAGCTTATTTATTAGTATTTATAATTATTTTTTATTTTTTATTATATTTACCGGTTCGACCTGTGACCCAACGGTTGAACTAGTGACCCATTGACCCGGTCTCTTTGCCGGGTTGATGTCCGGGCCGGGTTTTAAAACTATGCTCCAGAGGACTTTATTCTTAATGAATCCAGGATTTGGGCCTTGATAGTTGGTTGTACCTTATCAAATATCTACATTTCCACTGCCCAAAAGCACAGATCACTTTCTTTTTCTCAGAATCCATGCAGAGCCGATATAGAGTAGCTGCATGTATATTCAATTTAGAAAATATGCCACTACACCAAGGAGCTAAAATTCCCTTTGTTTCTACCAAATGACAGAAACATTTTTTTTTTCATGGAAACCGAAATGAGTCGATGATTGACTATCGAAATTCTTAGGTTTCGAGTTATTTTGGAATGTTTTGATGTGTTTTGGTGTGTTTTGGTGTGTTTAGGATAGTAGAAACAAATTTACAGATCTTTTCTCTATTTCCATCATATTTTCGGGCTAACCGAAACATAATTTTGATTTTTATGCTACACAAACTAGTTTAAATAAAAATAGGAAACTGAGAAACTTATTTTGCAATTTCAAACCGTCATTTGATGATCTCTATGCCTTCCATCTGTGATAAGGTAGAGCTGGGTATCTAAAAGTGTAGACGTACTCCCTTTAGAGCTATTTGCTCTCAGAGTNATACAGTGATTGACTTTGAACTTTGAAGAGTGCAAATTACATGAATTATACTTAGATTGATGCATAGTAGGAGAATTGGAGTTAGAATTGGAGCCTTGAACTGAAATAGATGTATTTTTCTCTACTGAATTTATAAGTTGTATTGGAAATTGAATGTATTGAATACATGTTTGATGATTTTAACTTTATATGTTTGATGCTATTTTCATAATTTTTGTGATTTTTTAGCTTATTTATTAGTATTTATAATTATTTTTTATTTTTTATTATATTTACCGGTTCGACCTGTGACCCAACGGTTGAACTAGTGACCCATTGACCCGGTCTCTTTGCCGGGTTGATGTCCGGGCCGGGTTTTAAAATTATGCTCCAGAGGACTTTATTCTTAATGAATCCAGGATTTGGGCCTTGATAGTTGGTTGTACCTTATCAAATATCTACATTTCCACTGCCCAAAAGCACAGATCACTTTCTTTTTCTCAGAATCCATGCAGAGCCGATATAGAGTAGCTGCATGTATATTCAATTTAGAAAATATGCCACTACACCAAGGAGCTAAAATTCCCTTTGTTTCTACCAAATGACAGAAACATTTTTTTTTTCATGGAAACCGAAATGAGTCGATGATTGACTATCGAAATTCTTAGGTTTCGAGTTATTTTGGAATGTTTTGATGTGTTTTGGTGTGTTTAGGACANCGAAATTCTTAGGTTTCGAGTTATTTTGGAATGTTTTGATGTGTTTTGGTGTGTTTTGGTGTGTTTAGGATANAAATTCCCTTTGTTTCTACCAAATGACAGAAACATTTTTTTTTTCATGGAAACCGAAATGAGTCGATGATTGACTATCGAAATTCTTAGGTTTCGAGTTATTTTGGAATGTTTTGATGTGTTTTGATGTGTTTTGGTGTGTTTAGGATAGTAGAAACAAATTTACAGATCTTTTCTCTATTTCCATCATATTTTCGGGCTAACCGAAACATAATTTTGATTTTTATGCTACACAAACTAGTTTAAATAAAAATAGGAAACTGAGAAACTTATTTTGCAATTTCAAACCGTCATTTGATGATCTCTATGCCTTCCATCTGTGATAAGGTAGAGCTGGGTATCTAAAAGTGTAGACGTACTCCCTTTAGAGCTATTTGCTCTCAGCGTACTGTTTATATTAGAAGGAGCAGGACAGATAAGATCAAGACGTGATGGAGAATAAGTGTTTTTGCTTACATGTTTGCAGGCACCTATTCACATCCATGTTTCTTTTAATGAGTTTTGGTTCCTTTCCAAGAATAATGCATTTCACTTCCATGTCCTTTTGATGACAACAGAAACTATGTTTTAAGTTTTGAAAATTGCTTTCTCTTAAGACATGAGAGATTCCTGCACCACTAGTATGATTCCAACCATGAGGAACACATATCGTAGAGGGTTTTATCACGAGTTTAAGGGGGAAAGGAAGTTTTTATCATTGAAGAGGCAACAGCGAGGGATTTTGACATCAAAATCAGGGAAAGGAGTCGGGTTGCTAGCTTTTCTGTTGTTGTTGATTGGGGAGTTATAGATTGGTTGAGTAAAACCTTTTGTCAGGCTGTTCTTTGCAATAACTATGGTGTCTTCTTCAGAAAGTTCAGAGCAGGTTCTTATTTCTTACTATGAAGATACTTTATAATACGAATGGGAAATTTCTTTCAGTCACAAGGATTGAAAATTCTGGAAGGCAGAAAATTATCACTGTTCCTGAAGGATTAAATGGAGTAGGGTGGACTACAATGGCACAGGTGTTTACTGATATTAGTAATGGAAGTTTACAGGGAGAGAATTTGAAAAGAGAGAAGACTAAGGTGGAAAACAGAGCAGCACATGTTTCATTCAAAAATGCTTTGGTGAATGCTAATGCAAATCATTCAAAAAAATTATGATACTTATGAGTTAGCTGTTGTACCTAATGATAAGAGAAAATTGAAATTGGCAGCGGTGTGTACAAGAGAAAGCATTTATGTTACATGGAAATAGATTCAAATTGCTTTGGCAGAACAATGGAAGTGGAACATTATTTTGATGCCATTCCAATCAAATAAAGCTCTGTTCTATTGCGAAAATTTAGAGATGGTTGATGACATAGGTAAAATTGAGTTCTGTAGAGTGGGCGAGATGCCATTATTTTAGAATGCAGAATTGGATCCCTGAAATTAATTCTGTAAATAATATGGTTTCCTTCTCGGGTGGATGGTAGGAATTGAAGGTCTCCTTATCAAGCGGATTGATTTTCTGTGTAGGTTAGCNCTGAAATTAATTCTGTAAATAATATGGTTTCCTTCTCGGGTGGATGGTAGGAATTGAAGGTCTCCTTATCAAGCGGATTGATTTTCTGTTTAGATTAGCTCATGTCGCTTAACTCTCATCGTAATGCTCCTAGAGAGACATTTTGACTAGAGATTTGTGAAAGTTCCCAACAATCAACGCCTTTTTCATATCAAAATATGAACTGTACGAACACGTTCTCACGCTCTATACCCCAACCCAACTTTTATTTATGAAAGGAAGAAGTGTTTTGGAGGATAGAAGACTGGTGTGGAGGTCTTGTGGATATTGATAGAGACAAAAAATTTATCCAATCTGTTCCAGGCTCGANAACTGAGAAACTTATTTTGCAATTTCAAACCGTCATTTGATGATCTCTATGCCTTCAATTTGTGATAAGGTAGAGCTGGGTATCTAAAAGTGTAGACGTACTCCCTTAGAGCTATTTGCTCTCAGCATNGCTCATGTCGCTTAACTCTCATCGTAATGCTCCTAGAGAGACATTTTGACTAGAGAGTTGTGAAAGTTCCCAACAATCAACGCCTTTTTCATATCAAAATATGAACCGTACGAACACGTTCTCACGCTCTATACCCCAACCCAACTTTTATTTATGAAAGGAAGAAGTGTTTTGGAGGATAGAAGACTGCTGTGGAGGTCTTGTGGATATTGATAGAGACAAAAAATTTATCCAATCTGTTCCAGGCTCAAATCAAAGTGAATGGGAATAAGTCGGGTCTAATTCATTCAGATTTTGATGTGGAATTGCAAAGACTTGTCTATAAAATAAGAATTAGGGTGAATCGTAGACTGGAAATTGAGATTCTGATGGGTTGTGATGTTCAAAAATGGCGAGGTAGTACTGAAGTTACATACCACTGGCGAGAGGTTGAAGATGACCAGCCTAAGGGAAAATACAGCACGTGGCAGAGAGGCAAGGGATGGTGTACAAGGTTTGAATGTATCACTTGGTGGTTTTAATGAAGATGGGCTGATGAATAGGGATTTAGTTCCCTTAATTGGGCCGGAGGATAAGCAGGGAGGTTATGTATTTAATGCACCTGCTAATTAAGATCGGGAAAATATTAAGGGATATTCAAATTTCAAAAACCGGATTAATGGAGATAATAATGGTAATAATTGCAGTTTATTGCAGAATGTGGAGGTAAATAAAGAGCCATGGGCCTTTATGATAATGGGCCTATGCTGGAACATCATAAGAATAATTGGCAACACATGGATTCAAAGTGTGAAAAACACACAGCCCACAAGTATTGGGCTAGTTACTAAAAGAGTCATTTGGAAGCCGGTACACCTAATTAGACAATTATAAAAAAGTATACAGAACAAAATGTTTTAGAAAAAAGTACACAACTGAGATACAAAAACGTAAATGCTCATTTTGTAAAATTTTCTTTCCTAAAAACTGTAACAAGACAATTATCATAAGCGTTGAAATTTATGGTCATTTAATTCGAAATCTCTAATGCACCTTAATTCATTCATATTTTTTTTGGAAAGTGGTTTTGTTTCAAATTATATTTATGCATTAAATATCTCCTAGTTTTATGGGAGAACTTTAATATTCCGTTTATTTTAGGATATATTACTTTTTTTGAATTTTAAAATTTGTTAATTATTTTTTTATATAATTTGAAATATAAAATTATTTACACTGTAACAAAAACGTAACAAATAGATTAAGCAATAGTGTAATAATACATTGTAACAAAGACAGTGTAACAATACACTGTAACAAAAACAATGTTTAGTAGTTTTGTGCATGTGGTAACAAATTCAAAATAGAAATGGACTGTTTTGAATGAAATTATATGAAAATATATGTTTAACAAAATGTAATAGTATAATATTTTATGTAAATAGTTTGTTACACTATTATTGTGATACTGTTATTATTACACTGTTACGAAGTTTGGATATTAATATAATTTGAAAACAAAATCACTTTTAAAAAAAAAAAATACGCATGAATCAAGGGAGGACATAAAAATACGGAATATTAAAGTTTTTCCATAAAAATAGGAGATATTTAATGTACCACTTTCTAAAAAAAAATGCACATGGATCAAGGAANATTAAAGTTTTTCCATAAAAATAGGAGATATTTAATGTACCACTTTCTAAAAAAAATGCACATGGATCAAGGAAGGATATAAAGGTCAGAGAAAATATGAAAATTTTAAATAATGTACTTGAAAACAAATAAATATGAAAATTAATGATTTTTTTATCCTACATTTTATTCTGTTTACTTTTTACAATTAACTCCAATTTAGTGTACCTTCTTCCGATTTTCTCTAACTAAAATTAGTACTGGGCCAAATTTCAACATAAAGGGTTAGTTACATTGGTCGGATAACTTTAAGGATTTGGGTAGGTTGGGTTTAAAACAATCGACGAGTCTTCAGATTTGTCGGGCACATGATGATGACTTCCTTTTCCAGATGATGGAGCGGCCAATGACTCTTATTCTTCAAGCTGATGGAGAGGCAGATCCGATGTATTTGGAATCCAATTTGGTGTTCCACGAGAGGGATAATAGGAGTTCCAAGCAAGCTAAAAATTCAAACATGAGGATGATCGACTTTCAAGGGGAATCACACGACATTGAGCATATTCATTTTGGGGCTAAAAATGAGTTTGAGAATGGTTTTTTTATGCTCTTAGAGCTAGAGAAGAGCTGAAAGGTATGACAAAGTCCTCTTATGAAGGTGATGATTCTTCTTCAAATATTCCTGTATTCCGAAGACGATTCAGTTGTTGCTGATTCTGTAATGGATATAGGTGGTTTGTTTGACAATGATTTTGAGGAAAATATTCTATTTGAGAAGATAGAACTTAGGAAAAGTGCGTTTGAGTTTTATGTGAATTCCATTACGGAGCTGGAGCAGATGGGAGGTTTTAATTCTATTTGACAGGTTGTATAGGCGAGTCCTTTTCTGCAATTTTTTTAAGCAAAGACTTATACCTATAATGAGTGCCTTTTAAGATTGAAAAGGAATTTCCACATTGGGTTGAGTGAGGGGTGGGGGCGGGGATGTCAATTCCGAGTCTTTGTTTCAACTTTGGAATCCTTCATCTTATTTTTTTCCCCTTTTATGTTCTTCATGTGTTCAGGACTCCCAGGCAGTTTGAAAATAAATTTTCCGCAATACAATGACATCTACCCATTGAGCTACCTAATCCTATGTTTGCTAATAATTTGGATGTTGATAGTATTCATTTTAATGGGCAGGACTATACCAGGGATGAGTTTGGAGGTTTCAATGCTAAGAGGGTTGATCAAATGCAAGACCATCCAAATTTGGGTGGGGATATTATACAAGGATCAAAATTTTGTTTTAATGCATTGTTTCGATTTCCTTGGAAATGAAAACATTTTGACCCATTTGGGAAATGTCTTGACTTGTTTTGAATATAGAAATATGCCAAAGCATTTTGAAACACTTTGAAACATTCTGAAATAATTGTAAATGCGTCGAAATATTATGAAACACCTCGAAACATTATGNGAAACACTTTGAAACATTCTGAAATAATTGTAAATGCGTCGAAATATTATGAAACATCTCGNAGAGCTGAAAGGTATGACAAAGTCCTCTTATGAAGGTGATGATTCTTCTTCAAATATTCGTGTATTCCGAAGACGATTCAGTTGTTGCTGATTCTGTAATGGATATAGGTGGTTTGTTTGACAATGATTTTGAGGAAAATATTCTATTTGAGAAGATAGAACTTAGGAAAAGTGCGTTTGAGTTTTATGTGAATTCCATTACGGAGCTGGAGCAGATGGGAGGTTTTAATTCTATTTGACAGGTTGTATAGGCGAGTCCTTTTCTGCAATTTTTTTAAGCAAAGACTTATACCTATAATGAGTGCCTTTTAAGATTGAAAAGGAATTTCCACATTGGGTTGAGTGAGGGGTGGGGGCGGGGATGTCAATTCCGAGTCTTTGTTTCAACTTTGGAATCCTTCATCTTATTTTTTTCCCCTTTTATGTTCTTCATGTGTTCAGGACTCCCAGGCAGTTTGAAAATAAATTTTCCGCAATACAATGACATCTACCCATTGAGCTACCTAATCCTATGTTTGCTAATAATTTGGATGTTGATAGTATTCATTTTAATGGGCAGGACTATACCAGGGATGAGTTTGGAGGTTTCAATGCTAAGAGGGTTGATCAAATGCAAGACCATCCAAATTTGGGTGGGGATATTATACAAGGATCAAAATTTTGTTTTAATGCATTGTTTCGATTTCCTTGGAAATGAAAACATTTTGACCCATTTGGGAAATGTCTTGACTTGTTTTGAATATAGAAATATGCCAAAGCATTTTGAAACACTTTGAAACATTCTGAAATAATTGTAAATGCGTCGAAATATTATGAAACATCTCGAAACACCATGAAATATTAGAATTTTGATTCTATCAATGTTTTGTTTCAGTCTCCTTGAAAACGAAAATGTTTTGATTGTTTCGAAAAGAATTTTAATGTTTGATACTATGTGAGATGAGAATTTTGCTTAGGATGAAGAGAGTTGGAAACACTTAACGTAGTTACTGCGAAAGGTAGGTCTCTCCTTGGTATCAAATCAAGGTAGAGGTAGAGGGAGGCATAGGGGGAGAAGGTTATGATAGAATTAATTCAAGGAGGAAGAGTTGGACAATGGTTGCGAATGAAGATAGTAAGTTGGAATATTAGGGGATTGAAAAAGAGTGAGAAGAGGAGGGTAATAAGAGAGATGTTGAGACGAGTTAGGCCAGATGTTGTAATTCTTTAGGAAACAAAGAAAGCAGTCATTGACAGAGTAATTATAAAAGGTTTATAGGGTTTGCAGAATAGGGAATGGGCTTTCTTACCATCATGTGGTAGGTTAGGGGGAGTGTTAATTCTGTGGGATGAAAGAGTTTTGAAAGGTGTGTAAGTTGTTCGGGGAAGCTTTTCAGTGTGTTAATTTTAAAGGTGTGGAAGATGTTGATTGGAGGTTAATAGTTGTGTATGGGCCGAACAAACCCAGAATGAGAGTTTTTGTGGGAAGAGCTTTTTGACATCTTGGGCTTGCGTGGTTCTTAGTGGATTCTTTGGGGTGGTGTGGGATTTCAATGTTGTTAGATTTGTCTTGGAAAGGATGAATGAGAGTAGGACTACTACTAGTATGAGAAAGTTTGATGGTTTTATTCAGGAATGCAACTTAATTAATCCTCCCGTGTTGAATGCTACTTTTACATGGTTTAATTTTCTAGAAATTTTGGTTTGCAGCAGACATGATTTCTTTTTTTTCAACAGGGTGGGAGGAGCTCTTCCCTTTAGTGAGAGAAGAGGTTTTGGTTAGAGCTATATCTTATCATTATCCACTGCCCCTTGATACTTCAATTGTAAAATGGGGTCCAACGGCTTTCAGGTATGAGAATATGTGGGTTTTAACATCACTCTTTTGCAACCAATTTTGAAGACTGATGGGGTGAGGTTGTGGTGGAGGATTGGGAAGGATTCAAATTTATGCTGAAACTGAAATTGATGAAGCAAAAATTGAAAGAATGGAATAAAAGCGTGTATGGTGACTTGTTAGAATCTTCAGTCACATTGAAGATAGTTTAAGGAAAGAAAGGTGTAGTCTTCGAAATAAGTTTGAAATGTGTTGTTGGAGGAAACTAGTTAGAGACAAAAAGCAAAAATTAAGTGGGTGAAGGAGGGTGATGGGAATTCTAAGTTGTTTTGTAGAATAGCAAATAAAAAATTGAAAAAGAAATTGATTACTAGAATTGAATCAAAGTCGGGGGAGGTAATTTAGGATGACAATTTAATAACTATCGAGATTGTGGCTTTTTCCTCTAAGTTGTATTCTCCATAAGGTTCTCAAAGGCCAATCATAGAGGGCCGCGATTGGCATCCCATTGGAGAGAGTAATTCCTATTTGGCTGGAGAGACTTTTTGGAGAGGAAGAGATTAAAGATGCGGTCTTTGAGTTAAGTGGAGATAAATCACCGGTCTAGATGGGTTTACTATGACAGCTTTCCAAATGTGTTGGAAGATAACAAAGGGGGATTCAATGAAAATTTTTGTTGAAAGAAAGGTCTTCGAGGATAAGGATTTTTGGCCCATTAGCTTAGTGAGTAGTTTATACAAAGTTTTGACTAGAGTACTTTCGAGGAGATTTCATGAGGTTTTGAACGAAACCATTTTTTTTCAATGAGCATCTATTTGGGGGAGGTAAATGTTGGATGTGGTACTTGATGCTAAAGGGATTGTTGAGGAGTATAAGGAAAAGAAGAAAGAGGGAATTTTTTTTAAGGTTGATTTTGAAAAAAACTTAAGATATTGTATGTTAGAGTTCTTATTTTTATGTAGGGTAAAGATTGTAATTACCTGAGATAGTGTCAATATAAATAATAGAGTGTAGGGCAACATGAATAATATACATAGATTATTCTCGCTTTCTCTTACC
Source organism: Ilex paraguariensis (assembly GCA_963454935.2). Lineage (NCBI taxonomy): Eukaryota > Viridiplantae > Streptophyta > Magnoliopsida > Aquifoliales > Aquifoliaceae > Ilex > Ilex paraguariensis. Next base: position 298,356 of record CAUOFW020004980.1, read on the forward strand.
TCTATCATTCTTCTTATCTCTTACAAACCCTAATATTGCTTTTATTATTTCAATTTGGTATCAAGTCAAATAATCTAAGAAAAACAAATATTTAGTAGTAGGAGAATCAGAAGAACTTGAACATCTACAGTTGGCACTGATGTCATCATTCCGGAGTATGCCGTCATGTTAATGTTAGCATTTTTTGGCAACGGGATCACATAGGTTGCTCTTTTTTAAAGTTGGTATTTATGGTGATTTTTTGATAATTTTTTGATGCCATCTACATAGACCTTTGTATTTTTGAACTTCATTTTTTCGAAAAGGGTTTTTTTTTCTTCGAAAAAGGGTTGTTTTTTTATCGACTGTTGCATTGCTTGGGTTAGCTACCATGGGCACTGATTTGACCGGAGGAGGTTTGTGGCCTGCCCAACCTTTTTTTGTGGCTAATTTAAGATGTTTTATTTGGTGAAAAATAGGTGCTGACAGGTATGGTTTGGTCTTTATAGCCCTTCTCTGCTTGCTTGTCGCTTGGATTTGAACTAGGAACTCTCGGGGGTCTTGTCTCTATTATTTTTGTTGGCCTTTTGGATGATCTTTGAGGCCTTGTGTGTGAACCAGATCCTGCTTTAGTTGTATGTTGTGCCCAACCTTGTTCTTTTTTGTTTTTGGAACAGACCAGTCATCCACCTGTGTTGGTGTTGGTTCCTCTATTGTCGGTTGACCTTTCTTATTGACCTGCTTCTGATTAACCTTATTGTTGGTTGTAAATTATTGTGTGGTGTTTGTTGGTTTTNAGTGTAGGGCAACATGAATAATATACATAGATTATTCTCGCTTTCTCTTACCTCTATCATTCTTCTTATCTCTTACAAACCCTAATATTGCTTTTATTATTTCAATTTGGTATCAAGTCAAATAATCTAAGAAAAACAAATATTTAGTAGTAGGAGAATCAGAAGAACTTGAACATCTACAGTTGGCACTGATGTCATCATTCCGGAGTATGCCGTCATGTTAATGTTAGCATTTTTTGGCAACGGGATCACATAGGTTGCTCTTTTTTAAAGTTGGTATTTATGGTGATTTTTTGATAATTTTTTGATGCCATCTACATAGACCTTTGTATTTTTGAACTTCATTTTTTCGAAAAGGGTTTTTTTTTCTTCGAAAAAGGGTTGTTTTTTTATCGACTGTTGCATTGCTTGGGTTAGCTACCATGGGCACTGATTTGACCGGAGGAGGTTTGTGGCCTGCCCAACCTTTTTTTGTGGCTAATTTAAGATGTTTTATTTGGTGAAAAATAGGTGCTNAAGATGTTTTTTTTGGTGAAAAATAGGTGTTGACAGGTATGGTTTGGTCTTTATAGCCCTTCTCTGCTTGCTTGTCGCTTGGATTTGAACTAGGAACTCTCGGGGGTCTTGTCTCTATTATTTTTGTTGGCCTTTTGGATGATCTTTGAGGCCTTGTGTGTGAACCAGATCCTGCTTTAGTTGTATGTTGTGCCCAACCTTGTTCTTTTCTGTTTTTGGAACAGACCAGTCATCCACCAGTGTTGGTGTTGGTTCCTCTATTGTCGGTTGACCTTTCTTATTGACCCGCTTCTGATTAACCTTATTGTTGGTTGTAAATTATTGTGTGGTGTTTGTTGGTTTTCTTATGGCGACATTGGATGAGGTAAACGATTCACTAGTGGATAATCAGGTTTGCTAGGTTTATTCTGTAGATGATCAAATTCGGCAAATTACTTAGGTGAAATTAAATTGAACCAACTATTATTCTTGACTCATGCCATTAAAGTTTTGGAGTGTTCTAAATGGAAAGTCAGGTATTTGATTGAAAGTTCTCTGCCGAAACTTCCAAAAATTTTGAAGACCGGTGAAGTGAGAATTCCTTGGTGATAACCTAGTTGTGGCATAGTATGGAGCTTAGTGTAGTTTCGAATGTTCAACTTATTGATATAACCATAAGAAGATTTAGGATTCTCTTAAGGAGATGTATTCTCAAGAACATAATGTATCTAGAATCTATGAACTTTTTGAATGTATGTTTAATACCAAGCAAGGGAGTAAGTCTCTAGTTAAACATTATGACACCTTGAAAGGATTATGAGAGGAATTTTTGCTTTATTAGTCANCATAAGAAGATTTAGGATTCTCTTAAGGAGATGTATTCTCAAGAACATAATGTATCCAGAATCTATTAACTTTTTGAATGTATGTTTAATACCAAGCAAGGGAGTAAGTCTCTAGTTAAACATTAAGACACCTTGAAAGGATTATGAGAGGAATTTTTGCTTTATCAATTANTTGTGTGTGAACCAGATCCTGCTTTAGTTGTATGTTGTGCCCAACCTTGTTCTTTTCTGTTTTTGGAACAGACCAGTCATCCACCAATGTTGGTGTTGGTTCCTCTATTGTCGGTTGACCTTTCTTATTGACCCGCTTCTGATTAACCTTATTGTTGGTTGTAAATTATTGTGTGGTGTTTGTTGGTTTTCTTATGGCGACATTGGATGAGGTAAACGATTCACTAGTGGATAATCAGGTTTGCTAGGTTTATTCTGTAGATGATCAAATTCGGCAAATTACTTAGGTGAAATTAAATTGAACCAACTATTATTCTTGACTCATGCCATTAAAGTTTTGGAGTGTTCTAAATGGAAAGTCAGGTATTTGATTGAAAGTTCTCTGCCGAAACTTCCAAAAATTTTGAAGACCGGTGAAGTGAGAATTCCTTGGTGATAACCTAGTTGTGGCATAGTATGGAGCTTAGTGTAGTTTCGAATGTTCAACTTATTGATATAACCATAAGAAGATTTAGGATTCTCTTAAGGAGATGTATTCTCAAGAACATAATGTATCCAGAATCTATTAACTTTTTGAATGTATGTTTAATACCAAGCAAGGGAGTAAGTCTCTAGTTAAACATTATGACACCTTGAAAGGATTATGAGAGGAATTTTTGCTTTATTAGTCATTGAGTATGGATTTAGAGTTATAGAGATGGGAGTGTGAAGAGTTTCAAGTTTTGCTATTCTTCTTCGATCTTAATTCTGAATATGGCGTGTTCAAAGATTAGATCTTGGCCAGTGAGCAATGTCCCACTGCTGCCAATGCTTAGCCCCATCTTTAGCGAGTCTTTTTGACTCGTGAGACTTCTTCACACTCTCAAGAGTCCTTTGTTTTACTCTCTAGTGATGGTGGTCGTGGTGGTGCTCATAATGGCAGTGGTTGACATTAATCCTCGGATAGTAGCCGTTGTAGTAGAGGTTCCAACCATGGTGGTTGCAGTAGTCGCTTTGAGTGAAAATATACTTATTGTGGGGCCATTAGACATACGGAGGGTTATTGTTGGAAATAAGTATGGAAGACTAGCCTATGCTAATTAGGCTTTAAATGATTCGGCTCCACCAGTACCTCAAACATCCACTGTAGCACCTTCTACCTCTATGTTAGATTCTCACAACCATCTTATTTCTTAGCTCAGTCAGCTCATCCGACAGTTATACTCGCTATCTTCCCAGGGATCAACTTCTGCTATAGGTTTGGCTCATCAAGGGAATTCTGTATAGGTGGCAGTGCAATTAGCCTTACCTTATTGGATCATTGATTCGCGAACTAATGCTCACATGGCTAGTATTGCCTCTCTGTATTTTCTAGTCTTCAATCTTCTAACTATCGTATTGTATTAGTTGATGGTTTCTTTCGTCTGGTGCATGGAACTGATAATCTCAATCTCACTAAATCTATGCTTTTAACCTCTAGTTTATTTGTTCCCTAATTTTCTTTTAACTTGTTATCTGTTATCCCCATCTTTTTGTGTTTTTCAAGAACTCTAATGGAGAAGGTAATTGGTTTAGGACATGAGTAGAACGGTCTTTATTATTTGGACTTTAGAGAATCAGTACCTGCCTTGAGTGATGCACTTTCTCCACTCTAGTGGTATTTTTGAATGGGGCATCCTTTTTTACGAATGCTTTGTCAAATTCTTCTTAGTTTGAGTCCTTTTATGTTAAAATGCGAGGCTTGTCAATTGGGCCGGCATCATCGTAGTTCTTTTTCTAGTAGTAATAATAGTTGTGAGTCTAGTCTTTTTAATCTTGTTCATTCAGACGTTTGGGGTTCTACAAGAGTGAAGAAAATTTCTAAATTTCAGTAATTTGTTATGTTTGTTAATGATTTCTCTCGCATGCAATGATTATTTCTCGTGAAGGATTGTTCTAAACTACCAATTTTTTTTTTCATCTTCTACAATGAAATTTTGGTGCAGTTTGATAAACGCATAAAAATATTTTGTTATGGCAATGCTCTTGATTATGTTCAATCATTTATGCTTTCCTTTTGTGTTGAACATGGTATCATTCATTAAACTTCTTGCCCCCATACATTCCAGCAAAATGGTACTGCTGAACGAAAACATTGTCATATATTGGATGTAACTCGTACTTTAATGTTTAATATGCATGTTCATAAGCACTATTGAGCAGATGCTGTTCTTAATTCCGTTTATCTTATTAATCATATGCTTTCCTCTGTCTTGGAATCCCTTCTTATTGCTTTATTCTCCTGCACCACCATTTGGTCTGACTCCTTGTGTTTTTGGTAGTGTTGCATTTGTTCATCTTCGTGGTTCTGGAAGGGATAAACTTTCCCCCTGATCAGTCAAGTGCATTTTTTTGGGATATTCTCGTACTCGAAGTTTTATCGATGCTATGACTTAAGCTCTCACCAATATTATGTCAATGCCGATGTTGTCTTCTTTGGGTCCTCTTCCTTTTTTCCTAATTTAGAACATATTCTTTCTCCAATTTTGTTCTTTTAGTCATGGGGAGATCGTAGTACCTACTATACTAGATTATATACCTTCTTTATCTGGTAACCCCCCATTGCAAGTTTACAGCATACTAAGAATAGAATGGTTGTGTCCTATGCTCCTACTCCACAACCATTGCCGAATTCAACTGAGGTCTTTCCTTCTGAGCCTTCTGTTACACCCTCTTCTTTGGACTTGCCAATTGCACTGAGGAAAGGTACTCGTAACTGTACTAAGTATTCTACTTCTAATTTTGTTTCTGTGCATCAATTTTCCTCAATATTTTGTTGGTTTACATCTACTTTGTCATCTGTGGTTGTTCTTAGTTCTTTGACACAAGCTTTAGCATATCTTGGATGGGAATTGGCTATGATGAAGAAATAAAAGCTTTTTATGAGAATCAGACTTGGGATTTCACTTCACTTCTTGGGAAATAACCTGTTAGTTGTTGGGTCTACATTGTGAAATATCTTTCTGATGGCATGGTCAAGCGTTTATAGGTTTAGTTGGTTGCCAAAGGATACACCGAAACATACGGTGTTGATTACTGTGAGGCATTTTCCCTTGTTGCTCAAATTAACTCTGTTAGAGTTCGTAATTTGNTTAGTTGTTGGGTCTACATTGTGAAATATCTTTCTGATGGCATGGTCAAGCGTTTAAAGGTTTAGTTGGTTGCCAAAGGATACACCGAAACATATGGTGTTGATTAATGTGAGGCATTTTCCCTTGTTGCTCAAATTAACTCTGTTAGAGTTCGTAATTTGGGTGTAATTTCTTGTGATTGGTCCTTGTACCAGCTGGACATAAAAAATATTTTTTTACATGGAGATTTACAAGAGGTATATATGGTTCAGCCTCCAGGTTATGTTACTTCTAATAAGGAACAATTAGTATGTCGCATGAAGAAAANTTTACATGGAGATTTACAAGAGGTATATATGGTTCAGCCTCCAGGTTATGTTACTTCTAATAAGGAACAATTAGTATGTCTCATGAAGAAAACACTATATGGTTTGGAACAGTCACCACATGCTTGATTTGATAAGTTCAATATTGTGGTCCTTCAGTATGAAATTCAATGTTCTACTTCAGACTAATCATTGATTATTTGTTGTTCTATCCGAGGGGCTATCATTCTCATTGTATATATTGATGACATTATCATTAGTGGTGATGATTCTAATGGTATTGCCGGCAATAGTTTCACACTAAAGGTCTAGGTCTTCTTTAAAACTTCCTTGCGATTAAGATTGCTTGATTAGAGGAAGACATCCATTTATGCCAACGAAAGTACATATTAGATTTACTATCTGAAACTGGTACTCTTGGTGTT
>CAUOFW020004980.1:310279-358491 GCA_963454935.2 Ilex paraguariensis
GAAAACTTAGATAACCTATTACCCACGGTGCTTATGTAAGATTTGAAGCGTAAGTTCTGATACCAAATTGTAACGGCCCGATCTCATTTTGTACCAATCAGAGAGCTAAATACCTTCGATTAAGCAAGTCAAATTGTCACAAGTAAATAGGTATATAAATCAACTTTTGTAAGTAAAAATTAAATAAATTGACTCAATACTTAATTGTACATCTCAATCAACTATGTCAATTGCATTTTCCAAAGCTTCATGACCTATTAATCAATTCAATACTTCGCTTTAACTTGCAACTGAGAGAGAATAATGGAGAGTGAGTAAGCAGGATAAATTCACAATATGACAAGAGTATAAATAATCAAGTATCAATTACTTAAAAGGATGACATAAGCATCAAATAGGTCATCAATTGCTTGACGCTTCACGAATTTGATTCTGTTTGAATCCAATTTAGATTTGAGTCTGCTGGCTTGTATCGATACTGGATTTGAGTCAGCCAGCTTGGACCTATACTAGATTTAAGTTTGCCAGCTTGGACGCATTCGGCGTAGGGTCTCAATTGGAATATCAAAATGATAACAAGTCCATCAATTATATTGCATACACATATAACTCAATCGGAATTTCAAGCGATAGCAAATCGATCAATTGAAACATAGATCGAAAAATTGTAACGCCCCAATCCCATTTTGTAACAATTAGAGCGCTAAATACCTTCGATTAAGCAAGTCAAATTGTCACAAACAAATAATTTTATAAATCAACTTTTGTAAGTAAAAATGAAATAAATTGACTCAATACTTAATTGTACATCTCAATTAACTACCAATCTGTCGGTTGCATTTCCCAATATTTCACGACCTATTAATCAATTCAATACTTCATTTCAACCAAGAGGGAATTATGGAGGGTTGAGCTGGGAAGCCTAGTCAGAAAAATAAATTCAAAATACGACAAGTGTATCAATTACTAAAAAGGATGACATAAACATCCAATAGGTCATCAATTATTTTGAGCTTCCCGAATTTGATTCTGTCGGTTTGGATCCATACCAGCTTTGAGTCTGCTGGTTCAGACCTATACCATATTTCAGTTCGTTAGCTCGGACCCATTCAGCGAAGGGTCTCAATTGGAATATCAAAATAATAACTAGTCCATCAATTATATTGCATACGCATATAACTCAATCAGAATTTTGAATGATAATAAATCGATCAATTGGAACATAGATCGGAACAACCAGCAAGAAATAACCTTTGTAAAAAATAATAGACGATATCATGAATAACCCCATTTACCGAATTTTTGATCGATCGGTATATTTGTAGCTCAAAATACCTTGGCCGACATACTTAAATTCAACAGTAATCGTTCGCGATTTGATCATCACACTAACTTATGATTGTCTCTCCCTTTGTAGCACCCTTTACTTAGGCCCACCTCCCTATTTTGTATCATTCTTTTACACCTTGGACACTGCTTTGTCGTGCTGACACGTGTCACCTCCATGTCCTTCCATTGCTTTGTTGTGCTTGCTGCCACGTATCACCTCCTTATCGTTCGCCTGCTTTGTCGTGCTTGCCATGTGTCAGCTTATATTTGACAAGTGTTTTATGACACACCTCGGTTACTACGGGTATTTGATCCCCAATTATAACTTATTTTATAAAAATTTAGGATGTTATAATTTTTTTTGTAGTTTTGAGTTTAAAATGTTGGCCTACTCTAATTTTAGTGAAATGAGTGTACAATGAAAAATGAATCCTTAGAGAGTTTCAAAAGGTGACAATTTATTCTCTTAAAAGGGAGATTGAGAAGAAAATTGAGACTAGGATGGAATGGATCAAGTTAAGAAATGCTTCTGGAGGTGTCGGGCTAGAAGAGAAAACCTACACTTTCTAAGAGAGATTTTATTAGATGGCTAGAAGGCCAGCTACTTATTTTTTGAAGTACGCAAAAAATCATATTACACAATCTACAGTGGTAGTTTCACATGGTACCAGAGCAAAAAGTCCCTCCATTTGAATATTGTTGTCACTTTGGTAATGATATGATTTGCGCTTACTTGACAAATTTTTTTTTTGAATTTCACTCTAATCATATGATTTTTATAGACTTGTAGAAGGTAAATTATAGAATCCCTAGAGATATTATGGTGAGTTCTAGCCAAGAAAAAAGTTATTATTAGGTATATTGATGTGACTAGGGATATGTACAAAGAAGTGGTGACTTTGTTTATGATAACAACGGGGGGGACTAATGGATTCTGAATCACTGTAGGATTACATCAGGTTCTGTTTGGAGTCTATATTTTTTTATTTTGATTATGATAGATTAATTGATTGTACACATTCAAAATGAGCTCCTATGTGTATGTTATTTACCGATGATGTAGCATTAATTGTTAAAAGTAAAGGAGAAACGAATAATAAACTAAAATTCTGAATGGACGAATGGAAAGGATTTTAGATAAGTAGGACAAAAATTCAATATATGTGTTTTGCGGATTTTGGATTCCAGGGGTGCTAAAGTCCAAACGGACTTAAAATCCAAACACTTATGACCTTACTTAATCAAACCGACATGATGTTTTAAAATTGTGACTGTTCAGGTGATTGTAATCAAGCATAAGACTACTTCTAGACTCTCTTCTCTGTCTTGAAGATCAAAGACTAAAACAATTTCCACATAAGCAACTTAATGAATTAGAATGAGAAAGGTACTCGGATTGAAAAGAACAAGAAAGTAAACATGAGTGCTGTGTAAACGACTTTACTTAGCATCAATCGAAAAGAAAGATCACTAGAGTGATGGTTACTGAATAAAGAAAAATGCAAGAAATAAACTAAGCGAGATAGAAGCAGACTCCGTATAGATGTTTTTCGATCGAGGGATCCCTCTTCATAGCCTACATTTTGTATTTATAGGGGATGACTCTGAATTGCTGGAGCCATCTTTTATGTCTATGGGTCCAATCATTGCCACTTTCTACAACGTCTTCAGTTGTGTAGTGAACCATCCGTAACTAATGGCTCATGATGTCACGTCTCTTTGCTTTTCGAAATCCATGGAGCAATTCTCTTAACCTTCTTGTCTCATTTGGACTCTTTCTGACTCACAATCGTTGGATCTTGCCATGTGACACTCTTGGATTTATTTAATTTTTGGGTGTAACCATTGGCCCCCGAAAACGACGTGACGATATGCTTCACATTTGGAGTGTCATTTTGGTTCTTTGAATTTAAACCGTTGTTGCCTTAATGCTACTTAGTTGTCACCTCATGATTGATCTCACTGCACAACGTATGTGGCTCAACCTATACATACAAATTCTCAGCCTTCTTCATGTACTTTCAATTATGCAGGAAGCGGCTGCATGTGATCCATCTATTTTATCTGCCTTTTAATTTAATTGGAAATTAATACCATTAAATCATGCATTCATCGTTTGAACTTCGTGCGTGAATAGTCTGTCTTCATACTTTGAATGATGACGTTTCACATTTCTAGCAATTAATTACCATGAATGTTGGCGATTTCCAATGTGAGGCCATTAATGACTTCTAATATTCCTTGGCCTATGTAAACCCTCTAGTTTATATTTTTTTGCACAAACCAAGGATTTCCAATTCTTCACGTAATTGGTAGTTGTCACGGAGTTGAATTTTTCACCAAATTTCTACCTTGTGATGGCGTTAAGATCCAACACTTAGTCTCAGCCAAACACTCAGAATGCACACAAAATGCACATAGAACAGAGAATGAATAGTAAGTAAACACACAGGCAAGACACACAGAATTTACGGGCAACAACCAAACCTTTCTTTTTCAATAAAGTATAAGGAACTCAACCTTGGGGTCTGTTTACAAAAACGTGCCAATTCTCTTGTTGCATTACAGACTCGAAACACCCTATTTATATAATATTCAGGGTGGCAGTTACAAGCCCAACTACCTAGGCACATGTCTGTAATTCAAATGCTACAAGAGGTCTGCTGTGATTGGATGACGGGGAAGTTATAACTAGTGTCTGCATGCTTGTCTGAATCTGATAGAGATCTCACATGCAATGCACTTACCAGAAAACTATCCAGAACTGCCACCATCTGCAGAGCACATGCCTAATTTCCTCACATGTTGTGCATGTGTCAGGAGCCCTCAGCATTCGAATTGCATTACACCCTGACCCAACCCATAGCTCATTATTCTAGCTAGCATCGTCCCACAATTTAAGCCGCCCGCTTCCTTGTTTGCATGCTGACTTGTGCCTACGTGCCCATGTGCATAGACTACCTCCCTTAGTCAAGCATGGGACTTCTGCCATTTTGGCTAAGATATGGGTGTCTATGGGCGAGGTTACCCGATGCCAAATGCTGCCAATGGCTAAGGGGGTAACAAATCACCCCCACCAGAAGAGCTCGACGTCCTCGTCGAGAGGTTGTCCCAATACTCCTTGATCTGTTTCTCAAATTGCCAAAGAGTCATATCTCGTTCCCAACTTGCGTCTGTCTCGGAGCCCCCTTTCCAATGCACTAGAAAATCAGTCCTGCGATTCTTCTTACTCTGACCCATGGTCTGGTGAGACAGAATCTTGTCGACCTCTCTGTCAAACTGTTTCTTGNTGTCTCGGAGCCCCCTTTCCAATGCACTAGAAAATCAGTCCTGCGATTCTTCTTACTCTGACCCATGGTCTGGTGAGACAGAATCTTGTCGACCTCTCTGTCAAACTGTTTCTTGATGATAGGCGGAGCCCTTCTAGCTTGCTTTCTTCCAGCATTCAATAAGTGTTCCAGAAAAGGCTTCAAAAAACTCACATGAAAAATTGGGTGAATTTTCAATCAATCAGGCAGTTTCAAGAGATAGGCAACATTTCTGACTTTCTTCATCACCTCGAAGGGGCCATCATATTTGGGAACTAGCCGACGGTGTACTACCTTGCTGTTGATCCTTTTCCATAATGTAGGAGTCAATTTCAGCAAAATTAGATCACCACCTTGAAATTCCAGTGGTCTGCGGCCTTGATCAACATACTTCTTCATTCGTCGGGAAGTTTTGGCCAAGCTGTCCTTTGTCTCGTCAAGCAACTCCTGTGGGCAAATCGATATGTAGTAGGACATTTCCCTTCGGTCCTCTGTTTTACCACTTCATGGGGAGTAAGTGACTGATGTCCCATAGCTAATTCACAGAGACTCATTCTTGTTGCTTAAGATCTATGCAAATTGTAGCAAAACTGGGCAGTGTCCATAAGCGCCACCCAATTTTTCTGACTTGTAGTGGCATAGTGCCGCAGGTAGTCTTCCAACAAGGCATTAATCCGCTTAGTTTGTCCATCAGTCTGGGGATGACTTGCGGTAGAGAACTTCAACTCAGAACCCATGAGATTAAACAACACCGTCCATAATCTGCTAGTAAACCTAGTATCACGATCACTGACTATATCTTCAGGCAATCCAAAGTACTTTACCATGTACTTGTAGAACAGCTCTACAGCAACATCTGCTGGGCAAGCATGAGGTGCAGGAATAANCTCGGTTACTACGGGTATTTGATCCCCAATTATAACTTATTTTATAAAAATTTAGGATGTTATAATTTTTTTTGTAGTTTTGAGTTTAAAACGTTGGCCTACTCTAATTTTAGTGAAATGAGTGTACAATGAAAAATGAATCCTTAGAGAGTTTCAAAAGGTGNATCGAGGCTGACTGCCACGGTCTGTCAGGAATGGGCAGGGGCTGTAGCAAGCCTACTGCCTTTTTCTTCACAACCTTGTCAAGTTGGCACACTAGACAGGTTCTAACATAGGCTTCAACTTCGTCTTCCATCTTGGATNGGCTGACTGCCACGGTCTGTCAGGAATGGGCAGGGGCTGTAGCAAGCCTACTGCCTTTTTCTTCTCAACCTTGTCAAGTTGGCACACTAGACAGGTTCTGACATAGGCTTCAACATCGTCTTCCATCTTGGGTCAGTAATAGGAGCGAGCCAGCAATGCAATCATCCTCTTTACTCCTGGATGTCCAGCCCACTGAGAGTCGTGTGTCTCACGCAGCAACTCCAGTTGTAGTTCCCCTCCCGTAGGAACATAGAGTCTGCCGCATAGAGCAGATCATCATCAATCCAGTATCTACGTACTAGACTTTCGCCAACTTGCTGCTTCAATTTTTCGTAAGCAACATCAGTCTGGGCACGTTCTTTGACTCTTGTTAGGAAGTCAGTCTACACACTGGATAGTGCAGCAACATATTCTTGGACCTCCTTCCTACTCAATGCATCAGCAACTTGATTTTGCCTTTCGGGTTTGTGTACCTATACAAAATCGAACTCAACAAGAATTTTTTGCCATCGGGCCTGCTTCGGGGTCAACTTTGTCTGGGTCTTGAAATAAGTGTTTGCGACATTATCTGTCACAATAGTGAATTTCGTTCCCAGCAAATAGTGCCTCTAGATTTCAAGGCAATGCACCACAACAGTCATTTCCTTCTCATGTGCTGAATATCATTGCTCAATAACTTTCAGTTTTCGGCTTTCAAAGGCAACAGTGTGTCCCTCCTGAACAAGGATTCCTCCAATGGCGCGGTCAGAGGCATCAATGTGCATTTCGAAAGGCAGATCAAAGTCCACCAATCTCAATACAGGTGCAGAGGATACTGCATGCTTTAGCTTCTCAAAAGCTGTCTGACAGGCATCATTCCAATCCCACTTTTGGTCTTTCTTCAGCAAGTCTGTCAGGACATTGCACTTCTTTGAATATCCTTTAATGAACTTGCGGTAGTAATTGGCTAGGCCAAGAAACGATCTCAGTTCTGACACCTTGGTTGGTGCAGGCCAATCAACAATTGCCTTCACCTTCCTCTCATCCATCCGGATTTTGCCCAAGTTAATGTAATGTCCCAAGAACGTCATTTCTTGTCGACAAAACTCACATTTTTTCTTTTTGACATACAGGTGGTGTTCCCTAAGCCGTGAGAACACAACCCTTAAATGATCTATGTGATTCTCCAGCGTTTTACTATAGATTACAATGTCATCTAAGTAAACAATCACAAAGACATCAATTGTAATCGTAAAAAACATCATTCATTAGATTACAGAAAGTTGTCGAGGCATTAGTGAGTCCAAACGACATTACAAGAAATTCAAAAGAACCATAACGCGTCACATATGTAGTCTTTGGCTCATCCCCTTCTGCAATTTTAACTTGTCAATACTCAGTCCTAAGATCCAGCTTTGTGTAGAAAGTGGCCTTGGACAGTCTGTCGAACAAATCAACATCATTTGGAATAGGGTACTTGTTCTTGATAGTCACCTTGTTCAAGGCACGGTAAGTCGATGCACATGCGCAACAATCCATCTTGCTTCTTCTGGAACAAAACAGGGGCTCCATATGGCGCTTTGGATGGTTTCATGTTGCCAGAATCTAGCAACTCGTTCAATTGCTTCCTTAATTCTGCCAGTTCCATTGGTGACATCCGGTAAGGGGCACGGGCTGGAGGTTTTGCACGAGGCTCCAATTCTATCTTGTGGTCAATTGCACGTTTGGGTGTAAGATTCTTGGGGAGTTCAGGGGGCATAACATCAGCAAATTCAACCAATACATTTGCCACAGTATCAGGTACTTCAACCAGTACATCTGGTTTGATCTCCACCAAAGCTATGAGGTATGTTATCTCGCTTTTCTTCAACCCAGCATTTGCTTGCATAGCGGACAACATTCCCACCTTCCGCTTTTCATCTTTCTTGCTTTGGTCTGCCATGACTGCAGGCACAAAGCAGGGTGCTTTCTCATCTGTGATTAGCACTCCGTTAAGATGTGGCATCAATGTCACTTTTGCTGTAATAAAGAATTCATTCCCTAGGATGGCATCAAAGTCGTCTAAGGGCACAACCATCAAACTCATTTGGCCTTCCCATAGACCCACCTTTAGGCGTATTTCTATTGTACCATGTACTGGCATTGCTTCAGAATTTACTGCCTTGAGTTTGTTTGAATTCTCCGACAATTTTAGGCCAAACTTTTCCACCTCTCTCTGGGCAACGAAGTTATGGGTGGCTCCAGTATCCACCGTGGCCTGAACTTCCTTGCCATTCACCTAGGCCTGAACAAACATGAGGCCTTTGCGGGGTTGTTGAACTTTGCCCACAGTAATTGCGTTCAGTAATTGGAGAGGGTTGACTCGGGTAGGACAATCATCATCACTGTCATTCTCACTTGCAGCAACAAGGGCACTTCTCCCTCTTGGGGCATTCTTTGACACGATGGGAGCCGCCGTAGAGAAAACAACTAGAATCAAAAGTTTTCTTCTTCTAGCTGTTGTCTGGTTTGTTAAAGTTAGCAACGTTTTTCTGTTTCTTCCAATCCGCTTTCTTTGCGTCTTTGAAATTGTCAGCCTTATCTTTCCTGCCACCACCATCCTTCTTCTTTTTCTCAGGAGGGCCTTGGCTGCCGCCCATTTTGAAGTCAACAAGGCCATCTGCTGCAGAAATGGCAGTGGGCAGATCACGTACCCCCTATCTTTGTAGTTCAGCCTGTGCCTAACCTTGCAGTTCGGACATAAAGTTGAAGCGTTTGTCTTCCTCTGACATGTTCTTGATGTCCAACATCAATGAACTAAACTCCTTCACGTAATCACGAAATGTTCCGGTGTGCTTCAACTTTTTGAGTGAGTCCCTAGCAATCCAAGTTGTATTGTTAGGGAGGAATTGATCCTTTAATTCATTTTTCAGGGTCTCCCACGTCTGGATCTTTGGATGACCTATAGGGGTCTCGTCCACATTCCGGATCCTCCATCACAATTTGGCATCACCNTCAGTAATAGGAGCGAGCCAGCAATGCAATCATCCTCTTTACTCCTGGATGTCCAGCCCACTGAGAGTCGTGTGTCTCACGCAGCAACTCCAGTTGTAGTTCCCCTCCCGTAGGAACATAGAGTCTGCCGCATAGAGCAGATCATCATCAATCCAGTATCTACGTACTAGACTTTCGCCAACTTGCTGCTTCAATTTTTCGTAAGCAACATCAGTCTGGGCACGTTCTTTGACTCTTGTTAGGAAGTCAGTCTACACACTGGATAGTGCAGCAACATATTCTTGGACCTCCTTCCTACTCAATGCATCAGCAACTTGATTTTGCCTTTCGGGTTTGTGTACCTATACAAAATCGAACTCAACAAGAAATTTTTGCCATCGGGCCTGCTTCGGGGTCAACTTTGTCTGGGTCTTGAAATAAGTGTTTGCGACATTATCTGTCACAATAGTGAATTTCGTTCCTAGCAAATAGTGCCTCTAGATTTCAAGGCAATGCACCACAACAGTCATTTCCTTCTCATGTGCTGAATATCATTGCTCAATATCTTTCAGTTTTCGGCTTTCAAAGGCAACAGTGTGTCCCTCCTGAACAAGGATTCCTCCAATGGCGCGGTCAGAGGCATCAATGTGCATTTCGAAAGGCAGATCAAAGTCCACCAATCTCAATACAGGTGCAGNATTTGGCCTTCCCACAGACCCACCTTTAGGCGTATTTCTATTGTACCATGTACTGGCATTGCTTCAGAATTTACTGCCTTGAGTTTGTTTGAATTCTCCGACAATTTTAGGCCAAACTTTTCCACCTCTCTCTGGGCAACGAAGTTATGGGTGGCTCCAGTATCCACCGTGGCCTGAACTTCCTTGCCATTCACCTAGGCCTGAACAAACATGAGGCCTTTGCGGGGTTGTTGAACTTTGCCCACAGTAATTGCGTTCAGTAATTGGAGAGGGTTGACTCGGGTAGGACAATCATCATCACTGTCATTCTCACTTGCAGCAACAAGGGCACTTCTCCCTCTTGGGGCATTCTTTGACACGATGGGAGCCGCCGTAGAGAAAACAACTAGAATCAAAAGTTTTCTTCTTCTAGCTGTTGTCTGGTTTGTTAAAGTTAGCAACGTTTTTCTGTTTCTTCCAATCCGCTTTCTTTGCGTCTTTGAAAGTGTCAGCCTTATCTTTCCTGCCACCACCATCCTTCTTCTTTTTCTCAGGAGGGCCTTGGCTGCCGCCCATTTTGAAGTCAACAAGGCCATCTGCTGCAGAAATGGCAGTGGGCAGATCACGTACCCCCTATCTTTGTAGTTCAGCCTGTGCCTAACCTTGCAGTTCGGACATAAAGTTGAAGCGNCCATCTGCTGCAGAAATGGCAGTGGGCAGATCACGTACCCCCTATCTTTGTAGTTCAGCCTGTGCCTAACCTTGCAGTTCGGACATAAAGTAGAAGAGTTTGTCTTCCTCTGACATGTTCTTGATGTCCAACATCAATGAACTAAACTCCTTCACGTAATCACGAAATGTTCCGGTGTGCTTCAACTTTTTGAGTGAGTCCCTAGCAATCCAAGTTGTATTGTTAGGGAGGAATTGATCCTTTAATTCATTTTTCAGGGTCTCCCACGTCTGGATCTTTGGATGACCTATAGGGGTCTCGTCCACATTCCGGATCCTCCATCACAATTTGGCATCACCAGATAAATACATACTAGTGATTGTCACTTTCTCTCCATCAGGCACATGGGCTGCCTTAAAGTACTGTTCCATTTCCTCATGTCCCAGAGGAAATTCTCCAGATCCTTAGCGCTTCGGGTGGCTCCGAAGGCCTTTGGTTCAGGGACTTTAATCTTTGAAGATGTCTCGCCCACAGTAGGATGAGAATTCATGGCCCTCTTCATCAGGAACACTTCATCTTCAAGATCCTTCAAATTCGTTTTGACAGCGTCTGTGAGAGCCATGATATCCTTCATCATTGTTACAATCTTTGCATCGGTGTTAGACATATAACTATCAAAAGTCATCTGTAATCCCGCAATTTGAATAGCGTGCTGTTCCATCTGCACAGCCACGCTGGTTGCACCATCTGTCTGAGGGGCGCCTAGAAAATCTTCGAGACGGGCAACACGTTCTCGCAATTCAGCAACGTTTCCACCAACCATGGTTGCAAATTGAAGTTCTGATACCAATTGTCACGGGGTTAAATTTTTCACAAAATTTTTGTCTCGTGATGCCACTAAGATCCAACACTTAGTCTCAGCCAAACACTCAGAATGCACACAAAATGCACATAGAACAGAGAATGGACAGTAAGTAAACACACAAGCAAGACACACAGAATTTACAGGCAACAACCAAATCTTTCTTTCTCAATAAAGTATAAGGAACTCAACCTTAGGGTCTGTTTACAAAAATGTGTCAACTCTCTTGCTGCACTACAGATCCCAAACACCCTATTTATAATATTCAGGGTGGCAGTTACAAGCCCAACTGCCTAGGCACATGTCTGTAATTCAAATGCTACCAGAGGTCTGCTGTGATTGGATGACAGGAAAGTTATAACTGGTGTTTGCATGCTTGTCTGAATCTGACAGAGATCCCACATGCAATGTACTTGTCTAGAAAATTATTCAGAACTGCCACCATCTGTAGTGCACATACCCAACTTCCTCACATGTGGTGCATGTGTCAGGAGCCCTCAGCATCCGAATTGCATTACACCATGGCCCAACCCATGACTCATTATTCTAGCTAGCATCATCCCACAATTTAAGCCGCCCGCTTCCTTGCTTGCATGATGACTTGTGCCCACGTGTCCATGTGCATGGATTGCCTCCCTCAGTCAAGTATGGGACTTCTGCCATTTTGGCTAAGGCATGGATGTCTATGGGTGAGGCTACCCGATGCCAAATGCTGCCAATGGCGAAGGGGGTAACAATGGTCCTCTTAAACCTCATGACCATGAAAAGGAAGAACAGGAAGATAACCTTCATGATTATCAGACCCCTTCTACTTCGGTCTTAAGCTTCCTTGTTTCCCTTACTTTCTTCCTTAGCATGTTCAGTTGGCTTTACCAACCTATCTCATACCTCACTGCACAGCCTGCATTAGATCCCTTGATAATTTTGGGGGAACCAGATATGCTGGTGGTGCTACTGGTTGAATGGCTGTTACTGATCTAGAGGAGTCCAGAACTGGCTCTTCACTTGGCTTTTGGTACATTCGACGATTCTCTAAAACGAGTTCTTTTTATCTACTTCCCATCATTATGATGCGAAAAGTGATAGTGGCGTACATCTCTGTCAAAATGGAATTGAGAGATGGGGAGGCATACCTTATTCGAGGTGAACTCTTGAAGACGTAATCGTCATCATACTCCTTTTTTGAGTTTTCCTCATGAATCCAAAGTTTCTTCCTCCTCCTTTCTTGGTTTCCACAATTCAAGTTGTTATCTTCAAACTGGGACGTGCATCCTTTAGAATAGGCTACATCGGCGTAGAATGTTGCTATACTTTTATTCACAAATTGTACCTATTGAAATTGTACAAAGACTTTATGAATTAAAATTGTTACTTTTATTTACGTTTCATCCATTTCTTTCTTTTGCGTCATGTTTGTACAACTGATTACTATTAGGACACATTGTTATTAGTGTCGGCCTAAGATGGCCGTTGTTTATGCTTAGTGGCCTTCTTTGTGTTCCACGGCCTCCCAAATTGTAGGTCAATAGACCTTCAGGAATTGTCCATTAGTAGACCGATTATAAAGCTCTTCACCCAAATCCCTTTAAGTGGTAAACACCACCTTTCTTTATTTCCATGACTTCAAACGACCCCTTCCAAGTGGCAGACCATTTGCCAAACTTTTGGTCATTAAGTCTCAGAGGCAACTTTATCTTCCACACTAAGTCTCCAACTCCGAAAGTTTTATCTTTGACCCTTTTATTGTATGTGCGAGCAACCCTTAACTTTTTCACTTAAATACAATCTAGCGTGCTCGGCTTAACTTCATCCAAATCTTCGAGTTCTATGAGCATGACCTCATTGTATTTGGCTATACTTAGATTGTGTTGAAAAGCCACCCTTATGGATTTCATGGTCATTTCTATGGGTAAGACTGCGTTGTGTCGCAATATTTGACCGTTTAGACGTTTTGTACGCCTATAGCGCTTCATATAGTTTATCTTGCCAACACCTTAGATTAACTCTTACCTTCTTGACAATGATCCCTTTTATAGTTTTGTTGGTAGATTTTGCTTGGCCGTTTCCTTGTGCATAGTTCGGAGGTGAATGGATGACATTAAATCCGTACTCCTATGCCAAACCCTTTAACCTCGCTTCCTGCAAAAACTATGCCTTGATCGGCCACTATATGTTAGGAAAGCTCGAATCGGTATATTATATTTTCCTTCATCATTCGAATAACGTCGGCTTGATTGACCATTCTCATTGGAATGACCTCAACCCATTTAGTATAGTAGTCAGTAGCCAATGTTACCTTGTTGATGGTGGAAAAACCTTCTCAATTAAATCCATGACCCATGCTCAAAACGGCCAAGGCTTCACAGGGTGCATATGTGTTGCTGACACCTTTTAAATAGGACCGTGGCGTTGACACTCCCGACACCCTCTTGCATACTTGATGCATTCCTTCGGAATACTCGGCCAATAATAGTCGTATCTTCTTGTAAGCCATCACATTTTTATACCAGTCTGGTGGGTCTCGCATTTTTATTTTGTTCGATCAGAGTTAAAATCCTACTTAAATAATAAACGACATATTTGTTGTCTGTGTTATTATTCTAAGTCAACAAACACCCAATCGATTCATGTGCGGCCTATAAGTACAAACATAATAACCTACCCTTCTCGCATGGCATAAGAATTGGCGGGCTCGCCAACTATCCTTTGATTTGTTGAAAGGCTTCTTTATGATGCATTTCTAATGGGGATCGTGTAGGAATTTGATATATATTGTAGATTAGTTATGAGAGTTATTTAGATATTTTTAATATTTAATTTTTAAGTAATATTTTTTTAACTTTTAAGGGTTTATTTGTCATTATTTATTTGTTTTAGGGTTTTAGTTTTCCTATATAAAGGGATGCATAGAAGAGTTTTATTTAAATTAGACTTTGATTATTATTGAATACTGATATTGCTTCCTTCTCAAATTTTTTCTTTTTTCTCATTCTTTTCTTCTTTTCTCATCCCTAATTTTTCCCTTCCTAGTTTACATTAATTTAGTATTAGAGGTAATGAGTTAATATGATCTACATCAATTTGGTGGGCAGCGATGAAGAAGCAAATCTGAATTGACAAGAGCAACAAGGGACAACGATGAAATCAATCTTGAGTGCTATGGAAGACGATTACAAATCTGATTCTTATCTTGTTTTTTTTTTTTTTTTTTTTCGGCTGGTTCATTGGAACGAGAGGTGGAGCAGAAGATATAGTGCCAGAAATTCTAGAATTGCAAAAACGTCCCAAGTAAAATTAAAAAATTTCAGAATCTCTCCTAGAAGTTCTAGAAATTACAAAACACCCCCAAAAGTTTTAAAATTATAGAAACATTCTCAGAAGATCCGGAAAATTGCAAAATCAACCCAGAAGTTCTAATAAATCACAGAAATATCATCCGTAAGTTTCAAAATTGTAGAAACATCCCCAAAAGATCTAGAAAATTACAAAATCACTTCCAAAGTTTTAGAAATTACAAAATCACTCCAAAAAGTTTCAGAATTTTCCCTTGATTATGATATGCATAGTCCCATAGAATTTGAGACTAATATTTTTATTCATTAGAAAATTAGAGAATTTGCAAAAGAGTCTAAAACACATTTTCTTCTATTTAAACTGTCTCACTTCTTGAGTCACTCATGAGTTCCTCTAATGCATATGTTTCGAGAGTCTCTCGTCGAGGTCATCATCATAGGAAGTCTAGGGATGTTTACATGGAGTCAACCTATATGGCTAAACTAGTCAAAGATCCTTCTATATATTAATGACACTTTAGATCCTTTTGAATTCTTGGATTGGTTAGCTAATTTAGAAGAATTTTTTGATTGACATGACATGACAGATTTTCATTGTGTCTGTTTTGTTAAATTGATGTTGGAGGGTTCCGCCAAGGAGTATTGACAAACAATCCAAAGAAGCTTAGACCCCTTAAGAGAATCACCTATCACTTGGGTTGAAATGAGATATATTGAAAGAGAAGTATTTGCCTACTTCCTATATGGATCAAGTTTATGATCAATGACTCAATTTTAGACAACATTCTTCTAGTGTCTTTGATTACGTTGTCCAGTTCGATTATCTCATATACTTGTGTGACATTGTTGAAGAACCTTGGACAATTGATCAGTTTATTATTGGGTTGAGACAAAAAATTAGTAGGGAGGTTAAGTTATACACTTTTAATACGTTAGTTGCAGTCTATCAATATGCTCTAAAGGTTGAGAGATTTCATAAAAAATTCAACTATAGCTTGATAGGTTCTCAATCACAGTCTACTAAACAGCGTGACAAGACACCTTCCATTTTTAATTCCACCACATATGAGCATCATGATTACTTGAATGATGTCCATGTTATTTCTGCATGTTTTTCTAATCCAGGGTGACCATGGATTTGGATGGCACTCTCACATACAAAAACAAGATGTTACTCATGTTGACTACCAATCCTCTTGTTCAGTCTTAATCAGATTAGAGCTCGTCTCCTTCATATTAACAAAAGTCAATACTTGAAGAAAGTGAGTTTGAGCTTTTGCCAGAGTCAAATGTTGAGTCACCACTTGTAATGGAACTCGCTGAAAAGTCCGTCGAGTCCACACTTATGAAAGATGTTGAGCATATTAAGTTATGTATTTCAGAATCTTTTGGTGATTGTTTTGTGTCTAATATTTCAAGTCAATTTAACTTTGTTCCCAAGTCTTTCCCCTCTGAAGTAGTTGGCTTTATTCCTACTGTCAAGATTTCACTTGAGTTGGTACTTAATTATTTTCACCACCAAGGCATTATTGTTACTCTTTTGTCATCAATGTGTTGTCCCATTGAATACTTTTTGTTGAAACCTAATGAGAATTGTTTTGCTACTCTCGAGTTTAGATCTAATGCTTATTTACTTAATTTTTCATTGAATGTTAGTATTAGTCGAGAATTTTATTTGGAAGACATACTACTTAATCGAGGTACTCTAGAACCTCCTATTTTGTTAGCTGGTGTTTCTACAAGTGGAATTATTTTTCAGTTCGAATCTTTTCACTTCCATCGCATATTTCAAGACAAATAGATGATGTGCTACGTGATCAGATTTACATTGGTACAGATGGAGATTCTTGCATTTATTCTGATCGATGGAAAGATATTGATGATTTTTTCATTCTAGACGAGACATTCTGTCATTTTCATACTGTTCTCTTAGGGTACTTTTGTTTTTACGACTCTCCGGAGGAGAGTTTTTCTCAATCGGGAGAGAATGATGGGTATCGTGTAGGAATTAGATAGATATTATAAATTAGTTATGAGAGTTATTTAGATACTTTTAATATTTATCTTTTAAGTAATTTTTTTTAACTTTTGAGGGTTTATTTGTCATTATTTTTTTATTTTAGGGTTTTAGTTTTCCTATATAAAGGAATGTATGGAAGAGTTTTATTTAGATTAGACTTTGATTGTTATTGATTATTATTGAATATTGATATTGCTTCCTTTTCAAATTCTCTCTCTTTTTCTCATCTCTTTCTTCTTCTCTTCTCATCCCTAATTTTTCCCCTATTAGTTTACATCAGTTTCCTCTATGAAGTTATCTGTTTTGCATTAACTTGAGGAGCGGTGAAAACGCTAGTATCTTCCTTGCGCAGTTGGCTAGGAAACGCCTGAGGAGGATTTGTCCAATGAGGCACTGCAGCTCTTTTTTGGTCCTTGTAGGGGTAGCTTCTCTGATTGCTTTTGTCTTATTTTTGTCTACCTCTATCTCATTCTTGTGCACTAGGAAGCCTAGAAAATTCATTATAATGTGGTTAATGTATACCTCAACAATCTTGCCGATTAGGTCATGGAAGATAGTGTTCATCGCTCTCTAGTAGGTTGCCCTCGCGTTCTTTAGCCTGAATTGCATGACCCTCCTTTCAAAAGTTCATATCGACCCAAGACATCTGAAGGTGGTCTTGTGTCAGTCTTCCTCAATAATGAAGATATGGTGATATCATATGTTGCCATCTGTGAATGACGTGATAACATTTATAGCTACAACATCGACCAACTGATTGGCCAATAACATGACATATTCATATTTTGGAGTAGCTTCATTGAGGTTCCGATAGTCTCAGCATTCCCTGATCTTACCGTTCTTTTTACTGACATGATGTTTGATGCCCACTTAACGTATCGTTGCCACTTGGATGCACTTTGCTTGCAAGAATTACTCAATTTTCTCTTTCACCAATAAGGTTAATTCCCTAGACATTAGTCTTGGGGTCTGTTTAATCGGCCTATAACCATCCTTTACTGGTAACCGGTGCTCGACCAAAGCAAGGTTCAACCCTAACATTTCCTCGTAACTCCATACGAAGCAATGTCGATATTTCCTTAGCAACTGGATGAGTTGTGCTTGTAAATTCGGTTCAAGTAGTTTGCTAACAAATGTTCACAGGTGCTCCCCCCACCCTCCAAGGTTAACTTCGAGAAGAGGGTCTTGGACTTCAATAAGGTCATCAAGCTTGGCTGGAGCAGTATCGATTTTGTCCCAACTCAATGTAATCCTAGGAGGTGAGGGTCTCACCTGCCTCTTCCATACAATCCACCATGTTGATGGGGCCTTGGTGGCTATTGGCCACATGTAGTATTGCGACCCTTTTCTCTATTTAGATATGTTCTTATTCTGGCAATATAGGCCCTCATGGCTTGCTTTCTACAGTCATTGGTGTAGACTTGCATCATCAACCACTTCTTTGGTTGTCTCCTTGTCTTTCGGCCTTAGTATATTCGTAGGTCGAAAGACTTCCTCTTCCACTCGTTGGATCTGAATCCTTCAAATTTGTCTAAAACACCACTTCTTTGGGCCTCCTGTACCTGTCTCAACCCTAGCACTTCAATGGTCCAATCCCTTCGTCATACAACCAAGCGTCGACCATATGTACATCTGCCACAAAAAGGGTGTTATCAGCTGCTACCACCTCCAACTCATTCTGGTTTCACAAAGCTAACTGTTGATGGAGGGTGATATGCACTCGTTCAAATGAATCCAGTCTCAGCCTAATACTGCATTATATGAAGTCGTTGTGTCTACTGCAAAGAATGGTGTTACGCTGGCTTTGTTTCCTTTGGCCAACTCAATGTGTAAGGCCCCTTTTCCCCTTATCTTGTTCACTCCGCTTGTGAAGCTATTGACTGTCAAGTCGATAGGAATTATGTCTTCCTTTCCTTTTCCAAGCTTTTTCATCGTGCTGATGGGTAGAATGTTGATGGCGTGTTGTTATATACCAAAACTCGGTTGAAGGGCTTGCTTTCTAGGTGGACCTAAATTTATAGTGGCCCGAGATGTTGAGTCATTGATCGGGGTGGGTTTCTCAAATAGAACTCCTTTCGGATTGTTTGGTATGCCCTTGTCGCCTTTTTTCGGCCTTTCTACTGAGCCGATTTCTTGAGTTGGTTTTGTATGATAGCCTACTAATGGTGCAACTTCATTTGTGAAGGCCGACCCTGGCACTCTAGTTTCTTGACATCTGCCTCCAACGAAACAGGCTGTTGGCTTAAAGGCTTGAAAGATGTTGGTAGTAGGCATAGAATGTTGATGGAAATTGAGTACTCTAAGTTGCCAAAGTATTGTTCAAAAAAAAAAAAAAAAAAGGTCCCAAGTTGGATGGGATTGGCGTCGTCGTTGTCTTCACTGTTGCTGGTGTCATCTTTCTTCCCTCCTTTGCATGTCTCCGGAGGGATATTCAGTGTAGCCTTAAGGTGTTCTACCACCTTACGTACCATATACTCCTCGACGTCCTCCTCTGACAGAGGCTCTGTCTCCATTTCTTGTTTACCCTTCTCCGTGGCCGCAAGTTTCCTTGAGGAGGCGAAGGCAACGTTTTGATTTTATTGCCACTAACCTGGGGTAGCTTGAGCAAAAAGCTTCCCTTTCTTCATGGGCTTGCCTATCTTGCCCTCTTTTCCAGCTTTGTATATGTGCATGGATGTGCTGTCATCACCTCTTCTGAGTCTTAGTCATTGGAGTTGGTGGTACTGCGGAAACTTCAGGTGCTGGGCCACATACCACCTGCTTCCAGGGGCTCCATTGGCTTTATCATTCTTGGGCAATTTCGATACCCTTCGGCCCTTGCAACCTGTTTGGGTGTTAGTCTTATGGTGAATACTTCATATCTTGGCATTGGTCTGCTTCGTGGGAGCACTGGAAGCTCCTTGTCAGTTCTGCTGTTTTCCTTTTAGCTTGGCCTCAAACTTTTTCAGGTCCGTCCTCATTATCTTGCTTTTGCAGCGGCCACTCATCAGGTTTATCCCAACTGGTGCCCTTATAATACCCCCTTTTTGTGGTCTCTCGCCCATTTTCTTGTGCTCCTTTTCCGGAGTAAGCCCGTAATAAGCTTTGCACCTAGGGCACAAGCCTCTCTTCACCATATCTAGCTTTTCTTGCACAGTGGTCGAGTACCTGAATTTGCTTTGGGATCTTTAGATGATTTGTCCTTGGGAGAAATATCCTTCTCTCCACTAAAAGCTTTTCAGCACTACTCGTGCTTTTATTGCCCAAGTTGACCTTCTTTCACGGGGTATTCAGCTACCCCACTTCCACCATGTTAATGGTAGCAATCTTTTGGAAAGGGTTTTTGTTAATTCCCATCTCCGACTTGTTCTTGTCACTGAAGATTAGGTGCCCCTTGTTCAAGTCGTCCTGGATGTTGTTTCGGAACACCGCACAGTTATTGATAGAGTGGTTGCACAGATTGTGCCACTTGTAGTAGGTTTTTCCTTTCAACTTCGAGGCCGAGGGGATCTTATGGTCATATGATTGCTTGATAATGCCGTTAGCCAAAAGGTGATTAAAGATTTGATTGGCCATTGAAATATCGAACTCAAACTTCCGATTGTTGTCATTGGTACCTTTCTCAGTGTTTGCTGAGGTTTTTGTTCAGCCATGCTCTTCTGAGTTTTAAGTGGGCGCTTGGCACGCATATGGGCGTCTGGCCATGGTCTCGGCCATTTCACCTTAACGCCCTAGTTTGGCTCGACCATGACTACTTCAATGTTAAGGTTGCATTAGCAAGTGTCTTTAGAAGCATTCATGTGGTTTTGCTCCTTGTATAGTATTTGCTCACAATGCATTGCCAATTCAAAATGATTGCCAAACTCCATGCCTTTGAACTTCTTCCAAAGTTTAAAATCGAGGCCGTTCTGGGCAATTTACACATTCCATTTTCGGCAAAGCTAATCTGCACTTGTTTTTGGCCTTCTTAATGCGAGCAATGTATTGTTCCTTCATCTCACTGGTAATTTGGTACAATGTGGGCAGGTTAGCCATTGCTACCTCGAGCTTTGTTTGGTAGAATTGTGCATGAAACTTATTTTCTAGTGCCAACCTGACACTGAATTAGGTGGCAAGTCAATGTACCACTGAAATGCAGTTTCGNCTTTGTTTGGTAGAATTGTGCATGAAACTTATTTTCTAGTGCCAACCTGACACTGAATTAGGTGGCAAGTCAATGTACCACTGAAATGCAGTTTCGATCAAGGAGTTCTCAAACAACCTCATCTTCAGGAACTCGTTTTCTCCTACCTCACCATGTTGTACAATAAAGTGTCCTATGTGTTTGACGGTTGATTGACTGACTTCGCCAGAGAATGTAGCAAATACTGGCACTTTGGATTTGCGTGGATATTTGTGCTCCCTATCTACCCAATCGAGATATGATTTTCGATAAGTCGGTCTAGTGGCTCGCCTAATGGTGGGGCTGACGTGCTCCTGAATAATCTCATTCAGTTGGTCTCTGTTCATGACCACCTGTAGCGCGGCTGGAAGAACAATCAATGGCTACCTCCTTTGCCCCCCAAACACGAGAATAGAGGGCATATCCTCCTGGAATAGTGGGTTATTGTTTCTCCATGGGCCATTCCTGTTGTGCCCTTTGAGGCGGCAAATACAAAGGAAGCACATGTTGTTTGGGGGGGGGGCCTTTGCTACTGCTGCTGCTATTGGTGGTGTTGGAAAGCGGTGGCTTCCTTGCAACCCCAAGTTTGTTCAAATTCTCAATTAGTCGATCCAACACTTGCCAGGTGGAGCTAGACTCGTGAGTTATCAAATCTCCTAGGCCATCAATGAATCCAAAGACTTGTTGGGAAATTTCCTAGGAAAGTGCTTTAATTGATGTTTCTGGCTCTGAGTTGGATTCTCGATTTTCTTGCCCCCTGGAGGAGGCAAATCTTCTTTGAGGTTAGGGACGCCAGACTAGCTCTCTTTAACCACTTCGTGCACCGGAGGCACATCTACTGAGCTAGTATTGGTTTTTTCATGAGTGTGTGCCATGTTGCTGCAATTGGTCCCATCCCATTGGGCGTGCAAAAAAAATATGTTTGACAATTTTGGTTTGCAAGCTTGCCAAAGTTCGAACGGACTTAAGTTTCAAACATTTACGACCTTATTTAATCGAATCGGCGTGAGATTCTAAAATCGTGATTGTTCAAGTAATTGTAATGAAGTGTAAGGCTACTTCTAGGTTCTTTTCTCTACCTTGGTAATTAAGGATTTGAACAATTTCCACAGAAGCAACTTAATGAACTAGAATTTGAGAAAGGTATTGGGATTTAAAAGTCAGTAAAGTAAACAACAAAGTGTGTTGTGTAAACTACTGTTTTTAACATTATTCGAAAAGAAAGATCACTTGTTGAAGTTATGGTTATGGAATTAAAAAAAAATGCAAGAAATAGACTTGGCAAGATAGAGGCAGGCTCTGTGTAGATGTTTATTGATTGAGGGATCCCTCTTTGTAGCCTTCCCTTTTGTATTTATAGGTGATTGCTCTGAAGTGCTGGAGTCATCTTTTTCAGTCATGAGTCCAACCATGACCACTGTCTCCAATGTCTTCAGTCTTGCACCGAAAGTCTAACTAATGACTCATGATGTCACGTTTGTCATACCTCTTTGTTTTCCGATATCCATGGAGTCCTATTCCCTTGACCGTCTTGTCTCATTTGGACTCTTTATGACTCACATTTAGCCGTTGTATCTTGCCACGTGGCACCCTTGGATTTATTTAATATTTGGGTGTAAACAATATAGACTATAACTTTAGTAAAAAGAAAATCCAAATCGGGAAGTAGTAAAGATTGAAGATCAAGAAATACCGGAGGGTGAATATTTTTGATATTTGGAGTGAATTATACATAAGGATTGTGGGATTGGTGACAATATTTCGAACAGAATGAAAGTAGGATGGATTAAATGGAGAAATGTATTTGGTGTATTTTGTGATAGGTGCGTACTGCTTAAGCTAAAAAGAAAGTTATATAAAATTGTATAAGACTATCTATGTTTTATGGTACTTACGTATTCAAAAAATTGAGTGTGGCGAAAATGAAAAAGTTAAAATGGATGTGTGGTAATACTAGGAAGAATAGAATTGGGAATGAGAATATCTAGAGAAAAAAAAGGTAGTGGTAACACATAGAAGAGATAAATTAAAGGAGAATCAACTTAGGTGGTTTAGACTTTAGACATATTTACGGATTACCTACTATTGCACCAGATGTGATAGTTATTGACGGTAATAAAAGGGGTAGAGGGTGATTAAAATTAACTTTTAATGAAATAGTAAAAAAAAATATGAGGGTGTATGATATAATAGAAAGTATGACCCCTAATAGAGCACAATGATGAAACAGGATCTGTGTAGCCGGCGTGAAAAATATTGGAACAAGACTTTGTTGTGTTGAGTATTCCCTCTTAGAGATTAAGCTTTTAGATGATATTGGTAATTTAAATATTTATGGTGTAGACAACTAGGGATATTATTTGTTTTGGGGGTGGGGTGGGGGTATGGAGGAGGAGGGAGAGGGAATGGTGTCATGGAAAGCTATGAAGTCAACAAATAACCTTGATAATAAAACAAGAAACAAATGAATTTGTGAAAAGTTTATAGGTGAGTGAATGGCATTTAAAGAAAATAAGGAATGGATCATATGAAGTCAGCTGAAGACAAGATGAAGGGAAGTTGTTTAAAATTGTTTGATCGCACGCAAGAAAAAGAGCAAATGCCTCCATATGTAGGAAAAGTGTCTAGGACAATAAAAACGCCAAAAAAAAAAAAAATTCTTAATTAGCAGAACTCTTGAAAGCCCTGAAGGATTTGATGAAGGATATGGTTTAGTCAGTCCCTAATCTCAACAAATGGTTCATGTGGCCAACCCTAAGGTAACTGGGTTTAGGCATTGTTGAGTGGAACTTAGATGAAACTGCTTTATTTGTGGAAACATTACTTTTCTAATAACCAAGATCTCAGTTTCCTATAATTGGGATGTGCATTGATGCAAGTTTACATATAACATCTACTTCATCATCATCTTGTCTAAAGACAATCACACACACATTCCAAAATAGATTTGGGTGCTTAATGTTGTAGTTCAACATAAGGTAACTGGGATTGAAGCTTTGTGGAGTCGATTTTGATTGAAATCAGAAACAACATTATTCTTTGATAAAGAAATCTCTGTTTCCTAGTATGGGATGTGCACTGTTATGAGTTTACATAGTCCATCTACTTTATCTGTAGGTTCTGTAAAGAAAATCACAAATATGCTAAACTCTTTATTGCTTTTGTTAATTTACTAAAAAGTATACTCGTTTATTATTTTGTAGCAAAGAACTTACTTTTGTTAATAACCAAAAATAAATTACCTTTGGCTTCAATTCAAATATTCAGGGACTGCTAGGATCCTATGTTCAGCTTCATTTCATGAGGGTACAATTAGACGTTTGCATTGAGAATTGGCATTACAATAGGGTTAGAATCTATTATTGTTATTTTTTGTAAATATACTACAAATTGTGCCAAACCATGTATTGCGACCAAAAACCTATGCTAATCTACTTTCCTGCAGACTTGTGAAATTTCCAAAAGATTATTCTTATTATAACAGTCCTTTTGAAGTTTCTGTAAGATGCAATTCAAATTTCTTGTGTATAATGTTTGTGGTAAATACTTTTTGACCCTGTTTAGAGTGCTTTTTTGGTCCTTGTCTTCTAGTTCAAGCTTATGCTTTTATATCAAACAATTTGGCACCCAATATGCACCCTGTGTTTCGGTTTTATCTCCAATCCTTAAAACTAATTTGTAAGCTTCATATTTATGTTATGTATAATTATCTATTTTTCTGCTAAAATGGAAGGTATGGGACACTATGCATACGTGAAAACCAAGAGTGTCTTTTCATTGCTACAAACCGTGATGCGGTCACTCATCTTACCGATGCTCAAGAATGGGCAGGTCTACTTCTCCCCTAATCTTTATTTTCCTTCGTCTTCTATTCTACTAACAATATGTTTAACAAGAATTGAGGTGTGTTGTGTACAAAGAGTGCTTTCTGGACAATGATACAAGTTCCAAATATGGCCTCAGATTTCTTGCGCCTTAATTTAATTAGCAATGCATCACGTCGGTTGCGCATGAACAAACTTGGGTAATAAAAACGTTCATGAAATTTATAAAAAGAACGTAAACTATTTGTGAAATTAAGTTAAATGGCATCTCATGGTTTTGATTTTTACATTTTTATTATCAATGCCATGTTATATAATAAAAAGGTTATTCAAGATAAATCTAATAGTAAAAGAAAAAGCAAAAAAAAAAAAAAACAAACATAAGTGGTCTCTATTTTTATTTAGAACATCTATGGTGTCTTAATTTATATTTAAGAATAATATATTGATTCAAAAGTTTTTCAACCATCTTGACATTGACAAGTTGTTATTTTATTTTTTGCTTTCATTATATCTATGTATATATGTTATATGTACATAGATATAGATATAGAAGTAAATGAAGGACAGGTAATTTGTTTTAGTTATTTAATGATAGTATGGTAGTGCGAGTGATAGTTATTAGTATGAAGAAATATTTATGTCTTTTTGAGTTGTTAAATAATAATTATGTCATTATTTATTTAATAAGGGTTTTTTAGTCAATCAAAAATATTTCAAGATAAGTGACTTTAATTGTAACTAGCAATGCACGACATGTGTTGCATGTAAATAAATTTAAACAATATTTTTTTATAAATGTGAATTATATATGTAATTAAATTAAATAATAATTTAGGAGTCGAATAATTAATCCATATTTTAACAATTGTTAAATGTAATTATTATTTTATTCTATAAGTTTTTGAGTACTTAATTTATCATGTATTTAGGAATCTCTTTTTTATTTTGTTAAATAAATTGATTAGATTGCGTATAATATTATTATATTATTTCATAACAAAAATAAAATATAATATAATATATATTTCACCTTAGA
The DNA here is from genome assembly GCA_963454935.2 of Ilex paraguariensis. NCBI lineage: Eukaryota > Viridiplantae > Streptophyta > Magnoliopsida > Aquifoliales > Aquifoliaceae > Ilex > Ilex paraguariensis. The sequence goes on from CAUOFW020004980.1 coordinate 335,585, forward strand.
ATTCAATGTGGTAATTACATGTGTATAATAATTTAACATTATATAGGACTTTACTTCTTCATATAGATACAGACAATTGTATATAACTGTACTACAAATAAATAAGTTCAAAAGAAATTAGAAGTACTTATAAAAGAGTTCAAAACGAGTTGAAAGTCAAATAAGGATAAAAAAAAAAATTTATATGAAAATATATGAGTGGGTATAATCGACTTTATCATAATAATTAAGGATAAAATAAGAAATCATAATTTTTTTATAGATCTTGACATTTATAAGTAACATCGATATAAGTAGTTAACATTTTAAAGTGAGTTATTGATCCCTAATCTAGCATTTTGCTAAGATCAAAGATATTTTTTATTCTAGCTGGGGCTTAGGATGAACTACCTGCAAAATTCTATGTCTAACTAGTGAACATACTCATAGCTTAAATAATTATGGAGATCTAGTGCCATTTTTAAGGATAAGACCAGAGATATAACTATCTTCTTTTTCCCCCTTGAAGTAGACGACTTATGTTGCCTTAAATGACTCGCTAAGATGTTTGTGCATATATGTTGTCGGTTTGGTGCAATGTGCATAAGGGTACTCGCACATTTAAATAGTGAAAGTCACTAAGTGATGGTGATCACAATGTAATGTAGTCATACTAATGATTACACACAAAGTTTGGAAGAAAAATAGCATTGGAGAATTCTTCGTCATTTCAACATAACTTGCGCAATGATGTTAGTTGGATTTTTGATTGCTAGAAACTTTAAACCCTCCCACCTTCCTTATTTTTGGATCACCATAGCGTCTCAATTAAATGATATCAAGGGTTGTGTCTCTTAAGATACTAAATTTCGTTTCATCCCCACCAAAACAATTGAAATGTTTCGGTTTCCATGGAACTCGGAACAAATCAGTGGTTGAATGGCAAACATCCTATGTTTCGATGTGTTTCGTCATGTTTTAGTATATTTTGATCAATGTTTCGAACATAAATTTTCAAAATTTTCTCTGTTTGAATCATGTTTCCTTTTCCAACTAACCGAAACTATACATCAAAACAAAATTTTGATCATTGATTTCGTATATTTCTTCATCTGTGTTAGGGCACATGCTCTTACTTAGGCTTTAACCCTTGTAGATAGATGTGCTTAGAGCCTTCCAATTCTCCATGTTGAATCTCTTGAGCAGTTTCGTCTTTACTTGATCCAAGTACAATTTTGAATTTTGATTCCTAGAAATTGTGATTCCTATAACATAACTAGCTTCTCCCATATCCTTAATTTCAAGTTTAGATTCTAGAAATTTTAATCCTTGCTTAAGACCCATAAAGGTACCTTCTTAGTTTGTAGACTTTGTCCTCATGCACTTTAACCTAAAAACCATTCGGTTGTAGCATATTGATGTCTTGTTTCAGTTAAATTGTGAAATAATTAGGGTTAGGAAGAAGGAGAATTAGAAGAGAAGCATTGGGAAAGGAGAGTTGTGGTATAGGCTTACACAGCTACATCTCAATTGCTTTTCTGATGAAAAAACTTGTAACTAAGCCCCTTTGTGAAAATATTTGTCAACTGCTTTTCTGATATCACCAAGGGTATGCAAATCAAACTCTTATTCAGCTTCTCTTTGATGAAGTGTTGAATTTGTTGGGACGGTAGTCCCAAATTCCGTTGACGGTTGTGTAATCAAATACAAAAATTATTTGTCTGTTAACCCTACAAGGTTTGACGAGCGGAACAGCGCAATCAAAAACTGAATAGTTGGTTCCATGGGTCTCACGATCTTCTACCGTAGGTCCTTGAATGCTAAAATCCAAATGTAGTGGGGATTGCAATCCTTGAAATTTTCTCTCTTGTTCTCTCACTTCTAAATGTGAGGGTAAAAGTGTAGCAGATAGAAGCAGAAAGTGCATGTATCTATAGGCTACAGTAGAGATCCTAAGGAGAAATAAGGGTCGGGCTTCTAATGGGTCTGGAAATTTTATGTCCAACTCAGGACAAACTTCCAACGAATTCATTAATAATAAGTTTGTCCACTAAAACCTTATTATTGATCTTCTGTTTCTTATCTCAAAATTATATTTTGAGTTATTCGTTATTATATATTTAATAATATCTCCATATTTAAGATCACAGATGTCCGTCAATTAATTAAATTACTGACAATTATATTTAATTAATTTTTTTTTTAATCCTTTTGATCTTAGTGTTCAACTTATTTGTTATGTCGAATAATTAAATGCATCAGGTTTGATATGCACAGAACTTATGAGCTTATTCAGGAGGCCATTCCTTTAATAATTAATTTTCCAGCGTACAAATAATGTCATCTCTCAATTCACTGAGTTGTTAATTTGGATATGAATCTTACTCTTTTATGAATTAAAATAATTATATGAATTAAATTAATAATCATTATTTGCACATGTCCATTAAATATTTCAGGATTGAGAGTTAAGCAATCATAATAACTATGATGTATTTTCTCATTTAGTTAGTAAAAAAATAACCTCAATAACGGTCTTGTTCAATATATAAAGTGTACTAGTGTAACGATCTTAGACATAAGATAGTCTCCCATAGTCAGGATAGACTATGTCAGAACATTGTATTACAATCCTACTGATAGTGTGTCCAATTTCACCAAAGACTATGAACCTTTACTCATATCATACAAGGATCCGATAATCTGATCTTCTGTGTATAAGCTGAACTCTACATACCATATTATCTGCAATATAAAATAAAAAACACACATGTAAAACATATATTTAATATAATGCAAACATTTTACTCATACAGATTTTCATTAAAATGGATAATGAAGAACATTTATTAAATAATAAACTGAGTTTTACTATAAAAAACAAGTTTTTAGTATATATCACTATCAGATTTAACAAAAGAAATCAGAACCAAGATTTAACTATTTTGTTTGCTTAGAAATTATGTAGCCCCGAGATATGGTATAATTAACATTTTTTTTTGGGGACATGTGAGAGTAGATAATGCTTAAGGAAATACCCATATGTCTTCAAAGTCATATGCACTTTCTTGATGTGGTGCATTATATGCAATTTGGGAGGAAAGGTAAAGACCAAAATTAGAAATAATACATTTCATTCTATGTATGCACTTTTACATTCAAAGTATATGCATTGTGGATACTTATTGATCAAATATCCATATATTTTGTTATTATTGGAATACATATTCTCGAGTATTCGAAAAATATCATATCCAATATAGATACGTTAACCTTAACGAAATATCCATGTTTTATAGGTCTGTTTGGATCACAGAGTCATTTATTTAGACTAGTCAAAGTATACGTTGATTGCATGAGGGCAATCATGCATAACATTGAAAGTTATTAAACATGGTGTTTTCCTATGATTGAATTACAACCATCATTTGTATACATAACGATTGATTGTCACATACCAATTATCGTGATTTTTAGAATAATACGATAAGATTGACTAGGTGTGAAAGTAAAAAACTATTTGGAGAGATTGTCATCAACAGTGGTAGTTGGCACTTGGCAAAAGAACTTAGTTATTTTATTTTATTTTATTTTTTTTGAACTAGGTAGAAGAACTAAAATGTAATAATTACAAGGGCAAGTTATGTTCAATATGGATTGACTTTTTTGGGTATGGGTCTCTAACAAATTGATACCTTTTACTTAGCTTCAAAATCATATGACCAATTTGGCATCCTAGAGCAAAGGCTATTGTTTGATTAAGGAAGCAAGTAATTTGTACCAGAATATTTTTATTCCCAATTCCAAGAAACAAAAAATCATTTCAAGTTAAGATGTTATTTCTTAATAGAGTGCCAATGAATAAAGTTTTCTAATATATGTTGGATGATAAAATTGATATTAGGGTTTATGAGGGAAAGAAGGGAGGAAGAGAGAAATAGATTGAGAGGAATAAATAGTTGTGTAGGCTATGTTGCCCTATGCTATTTTATTTATAGTAAACTGATATTATGGGAATTATAATATTACTCTACACTAGTAATAAGGATAAAGCAACGAGAAACTGAAGTAAGAATAGCTGTATAGGCTATCCTTAATTAGGATAAAACAACGAAAAAGGAGATTTGCTATCCAAAATAGGGGAAGGCATGCGATTAATAAGAAAAACTAAAGTAAGAACATAATTAGTCCAATATGGTTTTGGCACATGAATGTTACACATCAAGGTGTGGGCAACATTCAACAAATGACGATGCTTACATTCGGTAACACCATTTTGTTGGGAGATATGAGGACATGTGGTTTGATAGATAATGCACAACTAGCACAAAAGATTTCATAAATAATTGAGTATATTCAAGAACATTGTAAGACCGAAGAAACTTTAATAGAATATTAAATTGAGTCATTTCTTTATAAAAGGTGGTAAAGACCTTGGGAAACTCAGATCGGTTTTTCATAAGAAATAACTAAGTCATACGGGACAAAGCATCAACAAAGATCACAAAATACTGAAAAACAGAAGTATTTTTTGACTCTTGCAGGACCCCAAATGTCTGTATGGACAAATATGGAACGGATTGGACTGACGACTTGAAGAACTAAGTGGAAAAGAACTACGGTGATGTTTGCCTAATTAATTAGTCTCACATTCTAACACAGAAGAATAATTTAAACTAGGGATAACTTGACATAACTTTTGTAAGGAGAGATGATCTAGTCGGAAATGCCACTGAAGAGGAGACACCATAGCACTCAAGGTAGGAACAAAATTGCTAGGATCTAAGTAATAAATGTCATTGTGTTCATGCCCTATACCAATCATTTTCTTCGTCTTAAGGTCCTAAAAAATAGAAGAAGATGGAGAAAATAATTTAGTTAACTAACTCACAAATAACAAGTTAAAAGAAAAATTAGGAACAAACAAATCAAAGGTTAATAGATTGAATAGGACAAAGATCGACGGTCTCATATACTTGTCGAAAAGAACCATCATCTAACACAATACGTGAGTTAAATGAACGAAAATTAGACAATAGGGAAGAAAACCAGACATAAGCGCTAGCTCTTGAATCAATGATCCAAGATGACGAAGACGGTTGAGCAACCACAGATGCAAAGTTACCTTGATTAGCAAGACTGTTGATAGAGACAGACAAATGTGAAGATAAACATTGAATGAGTTGACTAAGTTGAGAAAAAAGGTCATCACGAGAGCCATGAGTAAATGCAATTGGACCATTGGTAGTAGTCTGATGTATTATAGAACTTGAATTATCATTAGAAGTCTAATTAGCATATGCTGGTCTCCCTTCCTTAGTCTAATAATAATTCTCCGTATGCCCTGTGGCATCATAATAAGTACACTTTCACTCAGAATGATGAGCATGATTAGAACCACCACCACCACCACCACAATATCCATTAGGTCTTGTGTGTGAATCGAGGGTAAAGGAAGAGGGGGTGGAGGTGATTGCCCAAAGTCAAGGTCCAGAGAATGAGCAGGAGCTTGGAAATAAGGGTCCAATTCATTGAAGGTGACATCAGTACTGGTGAAGTATTAGTTAAGGATGGGACTATAGCAACAATACCTCATTATGTGTGTGAGAATAACCAAGAAAGAAGCATTTTTTAGTATGGGGAACAAGTTTATCAAAATCGGGACTTGTTGGAGTTATAGCCTAGATTATTAGGGTTTTCCTTTCTACCTTTGTTTTACCTTTTTATCCTTATTGTATCTTTATTGTTTGACTATATGTACGGGGGCTCTACAATTAGTTTGTATTCCTTTTCCACTCACAACTATTCTAAGTTGGTATCAGAGCCAAACACAAACGCTAATCCTAACCTTAACCTCCACCATAGACTCAGCAGCCATAGCCAACCATCCAGCGACATCAATAGTGAAACCACCCAGTGACATCAAGAAGCAAACCAGCCGACAATAGCAACAAGCAAACCAGCATAACACATCAAACCATAACACCCATACAGCAAAATCACATCGACAGCCACAAACCCACTGCACCAATTGCCTCCATAAAGCACTAACTGTGTACACAGCAAACCCAGCAAACCACAAACCAACTAACCAGCTTGCCTACAACTGCCTCCATCAAACCAACCCACAATCAAACCCAAAAAGCCAATACAGCCAAGCACCCGTGACAGCCAACAAACCCACAAACCAATATTATCAGCCGTCACAAACCAACAAGCCAAATAAGACTAGCGACCCATTATCCAAACTTAANAATCAAACCCAAAAAGCCAATACAGCCAAGCACCCGTGACAGCCAACAAACCCACAAACCAATATTATCAGCCGTCACAAACCAACAAGCCAAATAAGACTAGCGACCCATTATCCAAACTTAACAAAAGACCAGTCAAGCAACCCATTATCCAAACTCAACCAAACCCAACCCAGACTAGCCAATTGCTCCACCCAGCGACCCACTGCTCAACTTGGGTCACTGTCCATTAGCCAACTGTCGGGTTGCTTTTTCGTTGTAGTTTCGTCCTTTGCACACTTCGTCACAGTGCTGCCAGGTTGCAGTATCTAGGACTTTTTTAGGAGGGAGCATATCTTCTCCTTTGATCTGCTCTGGGTGTAGTAGATCATTTATTTATATTTACTAGATTTTTGGGCACCATNTTCGTCCTTTGCACACTTCGTCACAGTGCTGCCAGGTTGCAGTATCTAGGACTTTTTTAGGAGGGAGCAGATCTTCTTCTCCTTTGATCTGCTCTAGATGTAGTAGATCATTTATTTATATTTACTAGATTTTTGGGCACCATGACCCTGATTATTTGGGAGTTTTTTGGACCTTCTTTATCTATTGCTACTGTTCGACTGGAGGTATATTATTCTCCCTTATTTTATCCCTTTATTTATCTTAAAATTATTTTTCTGTCACGGGTGCCCTAGTATTGGTGTAGATATGACTACTACTGAGGGACTTGAGACCTCTACTGTTGACCCCTCTACCGTTGAGACATCTATTGGTACTTCCACTTTTATGTTTGACCAGTATACAGTACCTACTGGCACAGTTGCATTACTAGCACTGCTGGGTATGATCTCTCAGAAAGTTACGGCACAGTTGTTGAGTGGCCGTAATTTCGCTGAGTGGTCTCGCTCATTCTAGCTTTTCTTAGGCCGTGTATGGAAGTTTGGTGGGTTAACAGGATCTCACCCAAAGCCAGTTGATGATAACCCTAAATATTTTGCGTGGTTCTCTAAGAACTGCGCCATTCTTAGATGGTTATTTGGCTCGATGGAGCCTTCTGTTTGCAGGATTCACCAGTTTCATAGTTCTGTTTCGAAGCTATAGAGCGCATTATCATAGATGTATTCCCAGTCTGGACGAGGAGTTCGTATTTATGAGCTTTCTCAAGTACTCTCATATGTTCGGCAGGGAGATATAATCGTTCAGGATTATTATGGCTATTTGGCTCAGTGTTGGCTTGATTATTAAACTTTACGTCCTCTTGTTGCTATTCTAAGGATAGAGCCTGAGGGAGCAGCATTCTTGTATACTCTGAGAGTGGGAGGATAGGATTCACAAGTTTTTTATGGGGCTTCGTGATGAGTTTGAGGGGCCTCGTTCCTAGATCTTATCGATGTTGAGGCTTCCTTCCTTTTATGAGGTGTATGCGATGATTGAGCACTATGAGCGCCGCGTCCGTATTGCATCACTTCTAGTTGTGGCCTTGACTCCTCTGGCTGATCATATGACCCTTACAGTTGTTGCAGGGTCTCGTTCAGGATTCTCAGTCAGGGGTGGACATTGCTCGGACTAGCGTTGTCAGGGTGCTACAGATCAGCGCAGACTGGGAGATTCTCGTCAGTGTGATTATTGTGGCCAACCAGGACATCTCAAGGCTGCTTGTTGGAAGCTTTATTTGGAGCTTAAGCCCCCTCTTCGCTGCCGTACTGTTGCTATTACTAAGGTACCACCACTAACTACCGTTACTCCTGTTATTGCCCCTCCTTGGTAAAGTGATATGGATGCTATCACTTCCCGATTAGATATACTTATGTCTACTCTGACTTCTCAGAGTCTGACTATTGCAGCTGCCACCATTACAAGGTACACCTCGTGCCTTTCATGCTTGTGCCAGTCCGTTTCCCTTTTGGATGCTAGACACGGGTGCGAATGGTCACATAACAGGTGAGGCCCATCACTTCACCACTTTTGATGAGCAGTTACATACATAGGTTCAGCTAGCAAATGGAACACATGCCCTTATTGTTAGTAGGTGTACAATCCGCCTCCCAGATGACTTTACATTACGTTTGGTGTTTTATGTGCCAAAGGTAGTCATGAATCTATTATCTATACATCAGTTAGCCAGAGATTTTCACTGTGCAGTTGTGTTCTTATCTGATTCATGCTATTTGTAGGACCTGAGTACTAGGAGGATTATTATCAGGGGATATGAGAGAGATAGACTGTATTATCTAGGCGATTCACTTCCAGTTTCACCAATTCCTTCACCTCCATTACCTACAACTGTTTTGTCTTTATCTGTTGCTAGCTTGTATGTTAGTATTTTAATTAGTACTTGATATAATTTTTCGTCACAAACTGTTCAGTTGTGGCATGATCGTTTTGGACATATAAATTTTAAATATTTATGTATGTTGTTTTCTGCTTTAAACAATGCTTGTGTTGGTGGTAAACATGATTGTGTTATATGTTCCCCATTAAAACATGTTAGGACCAGTTATATTCCTCGCATGTACCAGTCACCCAAGCCATTTGACTTAATACATTCTGATATTTGGAGACCCTCTCTTGCTACTGCTCTGTCAGGTGCTCGATACTATGTGACATTTATAGATGATCATACCTGTTGTACTTGGGTCTACCTTTTGCATAGGAAGTATGATGTAATCCTTGTCATCACTCAGTTTCTTCAGATGATTAAGACACAATTCGATGTCATTGTTCAGATAATGCCAAAGAATATGTGTCTAATGTTTTAGTGTCTCACTTTTCTTCCCAGGGTATCTTTCAGCAGCTCATTTGTTCATATACTTCTGAGCAAAATGGAGTTGTTGAAAGGAAACGTAGGTGTCTGATAGGGATGAGACATTGTATGCTTAGAGGTATGGGGGTACCAAAATCTTACTGTCATTTTGCTGTTTTGACATCTACCTTTTTTGTGCAATCGTACACTGAGTCGTGTTCTTTAGTATAGAGCTCCCTTACAGGTCTTATTCCCTGAACAGACACTTTCCGATTCCCCCCGTATTTTTGGCTGCACATGTTTTGTTCAGGATTGGTCTCCTACTCGCCATAAGTTTGATGATAAAGCGATTTGTTGTGTTTTTATGGGCGCTATTGTCATCAGTCTGAAGGGGTATCGGTGTTATGATGCTATCAGGCGTCGTATGAATCATAGTCTAGATGTTACATTTTTTAAGCATATTACTTATTTTTCTTCCAGTCCTGTGTCTTCTCCTCTAATTGATAATACTCCATTTGATTTTTCATTACCACAGGAGTCGGAGCCATTGGTTACTATCACTACAGAGTCATTAGTCTCTTCTCCACCGAAGCCACTTATCCCTATTAGTACAGAGTCATTAGTCTCTTTCTTTGCAGGTTTATGTTTGTCGCCCTCACTCTTATTTTCTTGCTGATGTTCCCTTTACCTTAGCTGATGCATGTAATACTTCTCAGTTCGTTGAGCATATTGATGCACCGATTGTTAGTACTAATGAGATTGTAGCTACTGAGTCAGTTACTTTACCTGATGAGACATTGTCAGTGGAGAATGATAATTTAGGGCGTCGTTATCCGCAGCGTGATCGTCGTCCAGTTGATCGTTATAGTTGAACCGCCAGAATTTTATATCCGATCTATGCTTATATTTATAGTGATTTGTCTCCTCCATTTTGAGCTTATAGCATAGTCTTATCGGATACGCCGGTTCCTCGCTCTATTTCAGAGGCTATACAGAAGCCCTAGTGGGTTCTTGCCATGCAGATGGAGATGAACACTCTTCAGCGTAATCATACATGAGATCTTGTCTCTTTACCTTCAGGGGTGAAGCCTGTTGGTTGCTGTTGGGTTTACACCTTGAAGTTTCTTATGAATAGTACTATTAATCGTCACAAGGTTAGGCTTGTGGCGAAGGGTTTTACTCAGGTACCAGGTCGTGATTTTGGTGCTACATTTGCCCTCGTGGCAAAATTGACTACTGTTCGGTTGATTATTTCTTTGGTTGCGAAGTATTCTTGGCCTCTTCATCAATTAGATGTGAAGAATCCGCTTTTTCACGGTGATCTGGACGAGATTATTTATATGGATGCACCGCCGGACTTTCTCAGTAAGGGAGAGTATGTTGGGAAAGGTATGTCTACTGCGTAAGTCTCTTTATGGACTGAAACGGCCACCACGAGCTGGTTCTCTCGCTTTAGTGATTTAGTCGTACGTTTGGGGTTCACCAGATGTCATTCTGATCATACTTGTTTTATTCGTCGAAATACTTTTGGATAATGTGTCATTCTTTTGGTATATGTTGATATTATTATTATTGGAAATGATGTTTTTGGGACTGCGCAGGTCAAGGTAGACCTTGAAAAGACCTTCGATGTGAAGGACCTTGAATTTTTGTGATATTTTCTTGGGATTGAGGTTGCCCGTAGTTGTAGGGGTGTTGTTCTTTCTCAGAGAAAGTATGTTCTGGATCTTTTTTAAGGCACTGAGATGCTGGAGTGTAAATCGGCATCATCACCCATGATTCCAAACCTGAAGCTTACTGCTGAAGGTGAGGAGTTGAGAGATCCGACTGTCTATCAGAGATTGGTAGGTAGACTTATCCACCTAGACAACACTAGGCTAGACATTTCATTCGCAGTCAGCTGAGTTAGTCAGTTCATACACAGGCTGTGTTAGCCTTATGTTGATGTAGTTTATTATATTCTTCGGTACCTCAAGTCTTGTGCTGGACTTTGGTTGTTTTATGCATCAGGATCTCAGACTAGTCGCTAGCTTGTTATTTAAATTTAGATTATGGGGGGCATGTGACGGTCGATCTACTACGGGCTTCTATGCTTTTCGAGGAACTCATCTTATCTCTTGGAAGAGTAAGAAGCAGACAGTTGTCTCCTATTCGTTAGCAGAGGCAGAGTATCGAGCATTAACAATCGACACATGTGAGATTATCTGGCTACGATTGATTCTTGGTGAGTTAGGATTTTCAGTGACTTCTCTATCTACATTATATTGTGATAATCGATCTGCTATTCAGCTCGTTTCTGACTCTGTATTACACAAGAGGACGAAGCATATAGAGATTGATATTCACTTTCTTCGAGAGAAGGTTAGCCGTGATATTGTCACTCCATTGTTTGTGGGGACTAGTGATTAGGTTGCAGATGTTTTCATCAAATCTATCACTCTATCTATTCTTCAGGACTGAGTTGTCAAGTTTGATTTAGTTGATATTTTTGTGTCAAGCTTGAGGGGGAGTGTTGGAGTTATAGCCTAGATTATTAGGGTTTTCCTTTCTACCTTTGTTTTACCTTTTTATCCTTATTGTATATTTATTGTTTAACTATATATACGGGGGTTCTACACTTAGTTTGTATCTCTTTTTCACTCACAACTATTCCAAGTGGACCCCAGTTGTGAACATAACAGACATCCTCGAAGACCTTAGGGAGTAAGGAAAATTAGGGAAGAGGATAAAATCTTGACTCTGCGTATTTAACACCGAAGAGGGTATACAATTAATGAGATCACAAGCTGTAAGAATAGGGGGACCTGGCTTGGCCCGTGAAATTTTTTTCAGGCGGGATAGGCTGAGTTTCTGGTAGGGACAGGCTACCTGCAACACTAATGAAATAATCTGGGCATCCTCTTGTTCCTACTTTTCGAACCCGGGGTCATTTTCCTTAGGGGGTTTTTCCACCAAGTACTTTTTAAGGCCTTTGCCTTTAAGAAATACTTGAACAGAACGAGACCATAAAATGTAGTTAGTCCCATTGAGTTTCACTATAGTCATAGGGGCATTAAAAAGAAGTGTGGGTGGCATGATGCTAGCAAGAAGTGAACATATTAATATCACAAATGTTGAGACAAATGTAAGGTAAGTAGACAAACTAGTGTAAAAACCATCACCCGAATAGTGCAAAATCAGAGAACAAGAAGACGACCCAAGACTAAAGGCACTGAACATTGCAACGGAAGCTGCAACAGGCAGAAACTGGGCTGCTGAAGTAGGAGAACACATGCTGAACCAGGCTGAACCGGTGAAGAAAGGAGCTGAAACGGTTCTAAGATAGCCCCTGTAGTGGTTGAAAATGGAGAATTCGGCTGGAAACCTCCAGAAACAGTGAGAACCGGTTATGGAATTACCTGAACCATACTGAACTGGCCTTATCTGAACCTGAACCAGTCTGGTTTAGAGCTAAACGGTCTAAATGTAGCTGAGCCGGCTGAGCAAACTTGGTTTTGGCTAACCGGGTTAGGCTAGCTGGACTGGACTGACTTGGTTGGGCTTTGAAAGGACTTGGGCCGGAGTCGAACTAGCTGGACCTTGTTTTGCTGCGTTGGTCTGGACTTGGACCCAGACTTGGGTTGATTGGTCCAAGTCAAGTTAAAAGAAAACTCGTAGGCCCAAGGAAGTTCTATAACCCATTGGGTTGATCCGGAGATTTTATAATCCTATGGGTCGATTCGGATGTCCCTGGATCCTGTCTTCTCCACTGCAACTTGCTTGATAGAACCCTAGCCGTTCACTGGACATGACAATGCTGCTACACCAGACCTCCAGCAACAGCAAAAACTCCACCCCAAGCCTCTGGTGACCACCATCACCACGACAAACCCAAGACAGTCGTCGTTCACAGAATATCAGGCCAACACTTGAGTCGACTTCGACTTTGACTTTGGTATCAATAATGGCACACCCGATCACCGGCGACTACCACAACACAACCAAAAGAGTTTGAGCAAACACATGAACAACACAGCAGCAATCAACGCACACATTGATCATAGCATAGCAGCAAACACTCGAACGAATGCACAAAGGAATTTCATCACAACAGCCAGCACCCACAACCCTAGACCATGGTTGTGGGGTGCACAGTTACAGAAAAGAGGAGAGAAAAAAAAAAAAAACAGCCTCGTCACATGCGGAGGTAAGGCTGCGCACTTGAATCCCTCCCCAGACTCTGCAATGACAAGAACCTTGTGCTCTGGACCACCCTTTTTATTTTCTCATAATTCAATTAAATCACAATCTAATCTAAGAAGAGTCGTGTCATGTTTCATTTGCATGGCAGAAAACAATTATCAGTGACATTGTCCTAATATAACAGTATAATGTGTATTGGCTTCAGGTGGTGGTTCTATGGTCGGTGCCCTTAGCGGATCTACACAGCGTGAGCCAATTGTTGTAGGAAAGCCATCAACCTTTATGATGGACTACTTAGCAAACAAGTACGTTATCCAAATTTTTATTCTTGTCTCTGTTGCATGGTTAGTTGTAATATCAGAATTGCTTGCACTGGCAAATGGAAAGTGTAATAGGGTTCAGCATGGGTGTTGGGGGAAGGTACAAGGCAGGGTGAGAATAGTGCTCTTTTCATGTGGATCATGTAAATTTTGCCATAGAGGTGACAAGTTCTTTTAGTTATAGTGATTAGTCAGCCAATAACATATCTTAATAAAGGGACTTCCATTGTTTTCTCTTCCCCCTCCATCTATCAAATCTTATTTTTCAAAAGACCTGGACAGCTACAAAATGTATCACTCATATAAAGAATATGTTGCATCCATGTCATTAAACAAGACTAATGATAAATTACTAGTAAGCATTTATGCATATGAAAAATGATATTAAGGGAACTTTGCCGTAAGAAAATCTTCTCATAAAGGTTATTCTAGCAAAACATCTAATTCTATAAATTGATTCTTTGTGGAGAAAATAAATAATGTTAAAAGTTAGCAGCGGATATCTATTATCTCTGCTGGTATTTTACGAATGTAAACATGGCTGAACCTAGAGATGAGCTGACTGACCACATTTTACATATAAGATTTTGTATTCTCTTATGGTTCTGTCTGTCTCAAGTATGTGTCTATGTCTATGTAATTTGACATCCACAATGGTATGTATGCACGTATACACATGATAGCATAAGTGTGGATAGAGAGAGAGGGATTCTTCTTCTTTCTTTTTTTTTATTATGACCAGTAGCCTCTCCAATGCAAGATCACATGCGAAATGAACACGAGGTTAATTATGAAATTTCTATTATGTCGCAGCCTTTTTTCCTATGCTTTGCGTAATTTAGATTGTTCATATATTGAATTCCAAAAATTGCATAACCTGGATTTCCCTTTTTGTGTCAAGACATTAGTAGTCTGAACATTATTAAGCAGCTGCTCTGCAGAAAAGTGAGCCAGAACCACAAACATTCCAATAAACTGTCTCAACGTTGACCCGACTTCCAACCTTGAGAAAGCATAAATGTCTGGATATGTATCTGTTGGCATGCGTTTGTACTACTATTCTGAATCTTTGCCATAGAAGTAGTCCATCACCATTCAAGAGAGGATTTTTTGATGCATGCATCTCAATCTTTGACACAATGAACACTAATGATTGCAACTTATTGAAGAAGAGTTACTTGAAAGTTAGTGAACTGGCTGTATGTAAGCTACTTAATCTCTAATCTTAGTTATATTGGTACACTTGCTGGCAGATTTGGCATTCTGAAGTCCCAAATATGCATGGTGGGCGACAGGTTGGATACTGATATTCTTTTCGGACAAAATGGTGGATGCAAGACCCTTCTTGTTCTCTCAGGTGGCACTGCAGATTTTTTCCTCTAAATTTTTGGTGTCATAATTTGTTATACAATAATGATTTCTCTTTTATTTGGCAGGTGTGACTAATTTGCTAATGCTTCAAAATCCTAACAACTCCATACAACCAGATTTCTACACCAACAAGATTTCAGATTTTCTCTCTCTCAAAGCTGCAACTGTGTAGGAACGGGCAATTAGGACATCTCCAAAAGTGATATTGTGCATCATTGGATACAATCGTGGATTCTTTCATGCATTATTTAGCTACTGAGATGGAATAGGTAAAGAAAAATAAAATCATCCAATTATTTTGGATGGATGTTGTAAGGTTCAAAATTCTGACTTTCATGTCTTGACAGCCAGTTCAAAAAAAAAAAAAAAAGGTCTTAACAGCAGTATGCCATTTATCAGTTTTTGTGCCTCATTGGGCTTACATTCATTCTCTATATCAAATGCATTTTGTTTTTGGGAACTGCAACTTCTAAATTTCCAGGGGCCTATGAAAGGGCATGTGTGATGCACGTGCCAGGCGCAAAAATTGCTTCAGTCTACGACATATTTACTAGTTGCAAAATTGTGGGAAGAACTTATCGCCGTTCACTGAACAAGCGTCGCGAGTAGTTAGTGCAAATAGTTGTCACGCTTCTTAAATTCAAAATTGTCATTACAACTTGTTGGAAATAGAGTTATGTCAGAGAAGCTTCAACTTCTAGCTATTTATGTTACGAGAGAGAGATCATATGTTAAGGTTAGACGGCAATATTTATATTGGCTTCTAAAATATCAATTTTGTTGATGTCATTTTTTTCTGATGTCACAAGTGTTATTAGGATCTTGAAAACGTAAGTGGTTTCTTACCCAAAAAAAAAAAAAGAAAAAGGAAAAAAAAAAAGTATAAGTGGTTTGTAGCTATAGCAGTGTACGCCTATCAAACGATAAGGTGGACTATAAGACTATCATTGTTGGGCTCAATTTTGCACTTTCAATGAAAGTAGAGCAACTTGAGATCTGTAATGATTTTTAGCTTGTGGTGAAGCAGATAAAGGAGTTTTATGAGGCTAAAGGCGAAAAAATAGTCAGTTATCTCAGAAAGGTGGATGAGTTGATTAAGAAATTTGTGCAAGTTAAAATTAGGCATGTCCTTAGGTCTGAGAATTCGCGAGCAGATGCGATGGCAAGGCTAGCAACTGTCTCACAAGAAAACTTGGATAGGTTGATACCAGTGGAATATTTAGCAGAGCCATTAGTAAGTTCTAAGGAAGAAGAAGTGCTCCTTGTTTTGACCTCACTAAGCTGGATGGATCCCATCAAAGAGTATCTTCAAAATGGAACATTGCCAGTAGACTCGAAGGAAGTTGCAAAGCTGAGAACGAGGTTAGTCAAATTCTTAATCTTGCAGGGGGATCTGTATAAGCGAGGGTTTCTAGCACCTGTCCTCAAATGTGTGGGGGACGAGGACGCCAACTATATACTTAGAGAAATTCATGAAGAAGTTTGTCGTAATCATATTGGAGCTAGGGCCTTGGCAGGAAAAGCTTTGAAACAAGGGTATTACTGGCCTACTATACTCAGGGATGCCATGGACTTGATCAAGAAGTGTAAAGTATGCCAACTACACACCAATAACTCCCATTGCCCACCGGAGCTCCTAACGTCAGTGGTGAGTCCCTGACCATTTTAGCAATGGGGTGTCGACATCCTTGGCCCCCTTCCCTTGGGTATAGGGCCGTGCAAGTTCGTCATCATTGGAATGGATTACTTCACCAAATGGGCGGAATTGGAACCCTTGGCAACAATCACAGAAACAGAAGGTTCAGAATTTCATGTGGAAGTCCATAATTTGCAGGTTTGGGATTTCAGGGCGATCTTCTTTGATAACGGAAAGTAATTCGACAATCTTAAGTTCAAAAAATTTTGTGGTGAGTTAGGGATAAAGAATTACTTTTCAGCTTCAACCCATCCTCAGTCCAACGGACAAGCAAATGTCACCATCCAAAACTATAAAGGCAGCTCTGAAGACTAAGCTGGAGACACTAAAAGGAAAATGGGTAGACCACCTCTTAGAAGTGATGTGGGCCTACAGAACAACTGCCAAGTTAGCAACCCAAAAAACACCATTTGCATTGGCATTCGAAACTGAAGCAGTAGCACTTGTTGAAGTTGAACTTCCATCTCCCAAGGCTGAATTTGCAGAATCTGAGCATTATGACTAGTCACTTTTGCTGAACCTAGACTTCTTGGATGAAAAGAGAGATAGAGCTCTGCATCGTAGCAAGAGCTGTCAGAGAAAGACAACCAGATACTATGACAAAAGGGTCAGACACAGAAGCTTCAAAGTTAAGAATCTAGTACTTAGAAAGCTCCTGCTTGCAAGAAAGGACCTCACTCATGGAAAGCTGGCCCCTAATTGGGAAGGTCCTTACATCATTTCCAAGGTGGTCAGGCCAAGGAACTACGAGTTGCAAACAGAGGAGGGAAAAATCCTACCTCACTCCTAGAACGCAGAGCATTATAAAAAATTATTCCAGTAAGATTCTTTTGTAATAAGGTTGTTCTCAATAAAACAACAAGTTTTTGATTCACCCTTTTTTGACTCCCTGAAGTAGCTGAAAAGCTAACGATGAGCTCTTCAGCTCATAAAACAAAGATGAGCTCACCTGCTTATGAAATAAAGATGAGCTCTTCAGCTCATGAAATAAAGATGAGCTGCAGAGCTCATAAAATAAAGTGGGCTCCTCAGCTCATAAAACAAAGATAAACTCTTCAGCTCATAAATCAAAGATGAGCTCTTCAGCTCATAAATTGAAGATAAACCATTCAGCTTATAAGGATGATCTCTTTAGCTCATAGAAAATCAGCTATGAATTCTTTAACTCATAAAAACAATTGAGCCTTTCAGATCATAAAATATGTAACAAGCGATGAACTTGTTCGCGGTTCATGAGCACATACAAGCAGATAAAAAAGGGGGAAGGGAGAAGAAAAAGCTAAAGGTTTCTATCACATCAAGATGATAGGAGAGTGAAATAATAGAAGATCAAGGTAAAGCTTCTAGTTCCCTTTAAGTCGCCTCTCCAGCTCGGCAAGCAATTTCAAAAATTTTTGTCCAATAGAAGAAAATAGAACCGCTCCCATGGAAGACCTAGACAAGGGAAAAGAGGAGCCAGTAGTGGAGTCGCTCCTCCTACGCTTCCTGGAAGATGTACCAGCGTCTTCATCCTCATCTGATTTGGGAGAGAAGGCATTAGGAGAGTCTGGGAAAGAAACAAAGTCCATATCAGCCACTGCAGAACTGAATAAGAAAAGGTTATCTGGTGTCACCAGCTCAACAAAAGGCATAGGCTCAGCATGGATCATCTGTTCAACCTTCATCGTCTCTACCAAGTCCAGGTGAGGAGCGCCTGAACGGCAACAACATGATGAGGACAAGTCATCATAGAATTTAGCCAAAGAAGGCCCTTAAGACACTTATCTGTATATGAGTAACTCCCCCAGGATCAAGGATCCTTGCACTCTCTGTAGTGTAGCTCAGCGGAGCTCCAAGAATCCCCAGAGGCAAAAAAGAAAAGTTGAGCCCATCCTTTGGGGGAGGAAGGAAGTTTAAGGACAAGGGGTTGCAGTTTAAAACGCCTCCACCAAAAGCAACTAAAACAGGGAACCTTATCCTCTTCAAGCTCGAAGAAATAAAGAAACTCAGCCATTATAGGAAATTCCTTATTGCCCCGCAGCCTCTAGAAGATGAGGAAGCTGATCATGGCACCTCATCCTTTGGGGGAAAGACGAAAGCCCATCTCTAAAGCTTCTTCAAAGAAACAAACTTCCCCTCGAGGAAGATAATTGCAAGGCTCATTAGAGGAGGAGACTCGTATAGACATATCCAGGTTAGGAAAGAACTGCCTCTTGATCCCATCCAAGTCTGAAGGTGTCATCACCGAAGGAACTAGGTAATTGGAATGCCATTTCTAGTCAATCCCAAAGGAAGTTCGTTCCTTGAACAAAGAAGNCTAGGTAATTGGAATGCCATTTCTAGTCAATCCCAAAGGAAGTTCGTTCCTTGAACCCACGGAAAGAGGGGCAGCCATCAGAAATCCAGAGGAAAGGAAAACAAAGAATGTGAAACCTTCAAGATTCAAGAAAAGATTCCAAGTGTAAATAAAATCCAAGAAATTATGAACACCGAGTTTTAAGGAATCAAGATGTGACACCCCAAATTCAATGGGGTCCGTTAATTTCCCATCAACCCATGGAATGCCCGTGGATACCGTATAACTCGATATCGCACCGTTGTGTCCCATTTATCGGGATCTATAATTTAACGAAATTCGGACAGAGTCTCCTTTGTACGAGAAGCTCTATCCCAAAACATAATCTGTGCAATCAACATTTACATGACCCCATTCGAGGTCCAATATAATACCATAACCACACAGGGTCCATTTTATACGTAAAACTTGACCACACCGGGTCCAATCATCATATTTATATCAAAATATGCAAGGTTATATTAAAACAGTCCATATATACTCTATTACAATTCCTTTACACATTACATGCCAAAATTTAATTACAAATCTACTTTTACAAAAAAAATGGATTGGAAGCCACAAGTCGGCTTTTCTTCAACCATGTGACCCTAATTGTGAGCCGTCATTTGGTGCATGACCCACACCTGAAATGTTTCCCGTATAGGGTGAGCCAATGCCCAGTAGAATAATCCCTACAGAGGCTACTCATCACCTAAAATGCATATGCAATGTATAAATGCAACATTTCACAACAAGTATTCCCTCCAACAATAACATATAATACAATGTTGGAAAATCATGATGCCATGCCAAGTAATGAGATGAAACTCACCCATGCATGCTATCCCGAGCCCACACCGACTCCCACAACACAATGCGACACTTACGTGTAAAACAAACGTCTTTGATGAAACACATCCAAAGATCATTTTGAAATCAACCATATGTCATAAAACTAATTCATTCTTGGATGTTTCCCATCAAATGAATAATTTATATATCAAAATCATGTGCCTTTATGGGGTATCGGATTCAGGAATCGCACCTCCGGCTCCGTACGCCGTTACACTTTTCTGGAATTTCACCGCCGGTAAGTGTATGAACCAAGTGGTCGGGTTTTTCACCCGAGGGAGTGTCTAGCCCTACTTGCTATACCCGACACAAGTTTTCTTATGCATGTCACCGTGCGACTCCGTAGGACATTCCATCCCACTTTCCCGAGCCTACCATCAAGAACCAATGTTGGTGTTGATCACCCCATGCAACCCTACACCCACACTCATGCATGTAGCCCATGAATGTGATGTTAATTCCATGTCCATATTGCAATGCATGCCAAATGACAATTTTTAAATATCATTGTATACCATGACAATTAATATCATTTGCATATAATCACATAACCATTTCAAGTTCAATATATCCAAGAGCATATATCAACACTCCATCAACATGATAACACATAATACATGCTAATATTACATTTCATTCACAAGGCATAATATAAAACACAAAGCATGCCCACATCATCCCAATTTTCAAGGGATTGCATAAATACTTCCATATACTAAAATCAAGCCAAGATTTTATATGGATCATTCAAACAAAATAAAAATCAGAATATATGATTTTTATATAACCAATTATCTAAACATTCAAGAAATCACAAACTAGCACTTTCTAACTACCAATTCACACTAGAATTGATCCTATCCATTTTCATAGCACCAATCATAATAGAAAAATATTAGAAATACCCAAAACATCCCACATGAACCCTATGGACACCTTAGGTTAGAAATAGGTCCGAGTAGGAGAAACCCTACCTCTTGAAGCGAAAAGAATTTGTAGGTTGCCTCAAGAACAAGATTGAAGCCCAAAGCTTAGATTTCTCCATAATCCTCCATTTGAATCTTCAGTGAAAATCTTTGTTTTTGATACCTATGCGTAGCTCTCGTCGCGTAGATCGACTTTAATTCTTGGCCCGACGAATTTCGACCGCCGAAACTCCGTGAATCGGCGAAAGAAAGCTTGAAGAATTATTTTTTTTTCTTCTTTGCTCTTGGATCTGATCCAGCTGGCCAAATGAAGAGAAAAAATCTGATTTTTCAGATATTTGCCCACTTTTATACTTTCTAAACACTTGGCCCTCGTCGCGCCAAGTGTCGTCCTTTGTCCGGGTCCGTTTTCATCCCGAAACGATTAAATTTCGTACCGATTTAAACTCAAAATATTTTATATGAACTTTATTTAAAATATTTTTCAAATTTTCAAATTTTTATAAAAATTTCATTTTTTGGGGTCATCGAACACCCGTCACCTCGAAAAACGTGAAAAATCTGACTATCTCAGAATTCGACGAAATTTGTCTGGGTAACTAGATTTCGTGAGACGAATCCAACGGTGAGGTCCGTTTCATCATCCGAGGTCTATAAAAATACCAGTTTTTAACCCGTACTACAATGATATATTACCATTTTACCATTTTTTCAGAAAAAGGTTAAAATTTTTCCCGGGTTTCACATTCTTCCTCCCTTAAAAGAATTTCGTCCCCGAAATTCACATACACATGGACATACAATCACATGCATATACAACAGTCAATTAATGCTAAATGACCAGAAGAATGTACACCTCCATCCTCGAACAAAAAAGGATAACTGGTACGGACAATGTCCCCGCACTCCCATGTCGCCTTCTCTACTCCCNAACTCCCTAAGGATCTCCTCTCTCAGATCTGCCAATTGAGGAACCACAACCCTTCCTCGATATCGAAGATTACCATCCGAGTGAGTAGCCTAGCCCTCGTCACCCATACTTGCCTGTACATGNCCTTCACTAGCCGCACGGTCTTGCCTCGCAAAACCTGTTCCCGGCTATCCATGATGTGCACCGGTCCCTCCTCGAAAGTCCCATCAGCGTCAACAACAAGCTCTCCCCANCCTCGTCACCCATACTTGCCTGTACATGGTCCCGAATGGACAATAGCTCCGTGTCCTGACTCTGGGACTCAATCACCCTGCTCAGTAGAGACGGCGTAGTCACCAAACTCCCCAAAGTACCCTGAGCCTGACCCATATAACATAGCCCAAACTGTCCTACAGTCTCAAGCATCTGCCACTCCCGGGAAGCTACACTAGCCAAAACTTCTTNACACCCGATAGATTTGGCAGTAATGCCAACCGGTAAGCAACTGTACCCACTCTCTCCAGTACCTCGAAGGGCCCGATGTATCTCGGTGACAGCTTCCCCCGCTTACCAAACTAGACCACTCCTCTCTTAGGCATAACCTTCAAGAAGACATGATCTCCCACCTCAAACTCTAAAGGTCGCCGCCGTCTATCAGCATAACTCTTTTGTCGGCTTTGAGCTGTGAGAAGACGCTTCCGAATTAAGTCCATCTTCTCCGAGGTGTCTTTGATCAATTCCAGACCCATAGAAGACCTCTCTCCTACCTCCGTCCAACAAACCGGAGAACGACATGACCTCCTATATAGTGCCTCATAGGGTGTCATCTGTATGCTCGCTTGGTAACTGTTATTGTATGCGAACTCCACCAAGGATAAGTGATCTTCTCAGCTACCCTTAAGATCTAGGACACATGCCCGTAGCATGTCCTCTAAAGTCTTGGATAGTCCTCTCAGACTGACCGTCTGTCTGGGGATGAAAAGTAGTGCTCATCATTAATTGTGTCCCCATGGCTCTCTGAAAACTCTCCCAAAAATAAGCCGTAAACCTGGGATCCCGGTCCGATACAATAGATACAGGTACTCCATGCAGCCGGACAATCTCCCGTATATACAACCTGCAGAATTCCTCCAATGTGAAGGTCATCCGCACAGCCAAAAAGTGTGCCGACTTAGTAAGCCGGTCCACTATCACCCACACCGTGTCATGTCCCCGCGATGTCCGTGGCAAATGGGTCACAAAATCCATTGTGATATGCTCCCACTTCCACTCAGCTACCTCCAAAGGCTGGAGTAATCCCGCTGGTCTCTGGTGTTCAGCCTAAACCTGCTGACACGTGAGACATCGACTGACAAAATCGCCAACCTGCCTCTTC
>CAUOFW020004980.1:361265-392921 GCA_963454935.2 Ilex paraguariensis
AAAAAAAATGGATTGGAAGCCACAAGTCGACTTTTCTTCAACCATGTGACCCGGATTGTGAGCCGTCCATTGGTGCATGACCCACACCTGAAATGTTTCCCGTATAGGGTGAGCCAATGCCCAGTAGAATAATCCCTACAGAGGCTACTCATCACCTAAAATGCATATGCAATGTATAAATGCAACATTTCACAACAAGTATTCCCTCCAACAATAACATATAATACAATGTTGGAAAATCATGATGCCATGCCAAGTAATGAGATGAAACTCACCCATGCATGCTATCCCGAGCCCACACCGACTCCCACAACACAATGCGACACTTACGTGTAAAACAAACGTCTTTGATGAAACACATCCAAAGATCATTTTGAAATCAACCATATGTCATAAAACTAATTCATTCTTGGATGTTTCCCATCAAATGAATAATTTATATATCAAAATCATGTGCCTTTATGGGGTATCGGATTCAGGAATCGCACCTCCGGCTCCGTACGCCGTTACACTTTTCTGGAATTTCACCGCCGGTAAGTGTATGAACCAAGTGGTCGGGTTTTTCACCCGAGGGAGTGTCTAGCCCTACTTGCTATACCCGACACAAGTTTTCTTATGCATGTCACCGTGCGACTCCGTAGGACATTCCATCCCACTTTCCCGAGCCTACCATCAAGAACCAATGTTGGTGTTGATCACCCCATGCAACCCTACACCCACACTCATGCATGTAGCCCATGAATGTGATGTTAATTCCATGTCCATATTGCAATGCATGCCAAATGACAATTTTTAAATATCATTGTATACCATGACAATTAATATCATTTGCATATAATCACATAACCATTTCAAGTTCAATATATCCAAGAGCATATATCAACACTCCATCAACATGATAACACATAATACATGCTAATATTACATTTCATTCACAAGGCATAATATAAAACACAAAGCATGCCCACATGATCCCAATTTCCAAGGGATTACATAAATACTTCCATATACCAAAATCAAGCCAAGATTTTATATGGATCATTCAAACAAAATAAAAATCAGAATATATGATTTTTATATAACCAATTATCTAAACATTCAAGAAATCACAAACTAGCACTTTCTAACTACCAATTCACACTAAAATTGATCCTACCCATTTCCATAGCACCAATCATAATGGAAAAATATTAGAAATACCCAAAACAGCCCACATGAACCCTATGGACACCTTAGGTTAGAAATAGGTCCGAGTAGGAGGAACCCTACCTCTTGAAGCGTAAAGAATTTGTAGGAAGCCTCAAGAACAAGATTGAAGCCCAAAGCTTAGATTTCTCCAAAATCCTCCATTTGAATCTTCGGTAGAAATCTTTGTTTTTGGTACCCACGCGTAGCTCTCATTGCGTAGATCGACTTTAATTCTTGGCCCGACGAAACTCCGAGAATCGGTGAANGCCCAGATGAACCCTATGGACACCTTAGGTTAGAAATAGGTCCAAGTAGGAGGAACCCTACCTCTTGAAGCGTAAAGAATTTGTAGGAAGCCTCAAGAACAAGATTGAAGTCCAAAGCTTAGATTTCTCCAAAATCCTCCATTTGAATCTTTGGTAAAAATTTTTGTTTTTGGTACCCACGCATAGCTCTCGTTGCGTAGATCGACTTTAATTCTTGGCCCGACGAATTTCGACCGACGGAACTCCGAGAATCGGCGAAAGAAAGCTTGAAGAATTTTTTTTTTTTCTTCTTTGCTCTTGGGTCTGATCCAGCCGGCCAAATGAAGAGAAAACATCTGATTTTTCAGATATTTGTCCACTTTTATACTTTCTAAACATTTGGCCCTCGTCGCGCCAAGTGTCGTCCTTTGTCCGGGTCCGTTTTCACCCCGAAACGATTAAATTTCGTACCGGTTTAAGCTTAAAATATTTTATATGAATTNTCGACTTTAATTCTTGGCCCGACGAATTTCGACCGACGAAACTCCGAGAATCGGCAAAAGAAAGCTTGAAGACTTTTTTTTTTCTTCTTTGCTCTTGGGTCTGATCCATCCGGCCAAATGAAGAGAAAACATCTGATTTTTTAGATATTTGTCCACTTTTATACTTTCTAAACACTTGGCCCTCGTCGCGCCAAGTGTCGTCCTTTGTCCGGGTCCGTTTTTACCCCGAAACGATTAAATTTCGTACCGGTTTAAGCTCAAAATATTTTATATGAATTTTATTTAAAATATTTTTTAACTTTTAAAATTTTTATAAAAATTTCGTTTTTAGGGGTCATCGAACACTCGTCACCTNCCGAAACGATTAAATTTCGTACCGGTTTAAGCTCAAAATATTTTATATGAATTTTATTTAAAATATTTTTTAACTTTTAAATTTTTATAAAAATTTCGTTTTTAGGGGTCATCGAACACTCGTCACCTCGAAAAACGTGAAAAATCTGACTATTTCAGAATTCGATGAAATTTGTCTGGGTAACTAGATTTCGTAAGACGAATCCAATGGTGAGGTCCATTTCATCCTTTGAGGTCTATANTATTTTATATGAATTTTATTTAAAATATTTTTTAACTTTTAAATTTTTATAAAAATTTCGTTTTTAGGGGTCATCGAACACCCGTCACTTCGAAAAACGTGAAAAATCTGACTATTTCAGAATTCGATGAAATTTGTCTGGGTAACTAGATTTCATAAGACGAATCCAATGGTGAGGTCCGTTTCATCATCCGAGGTCTATAAAATACCAGTTTTTAACCCGCACTATAATGACAAATTACCATTTTACCATTTTTTCAGAAAAAGGTTAAAATTTTTCCCGGGTTTCACACAAGAAGCGCAGGAACGGCAGACCTTTGGGTTTCCAAGTTAAGGGGGCAGTTATGTTTTTTGAAGTTGGTTGGGCACGTGCAAAAAAAAAAAAAAACANAATACCAGTTTTTAACCCGCACTATAATGACAAATTACCATTTTGCCATTTTTTCAGAAAAAGGTTAAAATTTTTCCCGGGTTTCACACAAGAAGCGCAGGAACGGTAGACCTTTGGGTTTCCAAGTTACGGGGGCAGTTATGTTTTTTGAAGTTGGTTGGGCACGTGCAAAAAAAAAATAGAGAATAACTCTCAACTTTGCCAGCTCTGGAGCCTAGGTCATGTATCAAGAAGACTTCTGAGCATGGCTAACATGATCTTGTGCTGGCTTGAGCTCAAGACAAAAAGTTGTTGAGAAGTAGTATCCATTTGAGCCTTCGAAGTACTCAGGGCTCTACGGTTACTTGAAGGGACTCAAACACTGAAGGAAACCAGTGTGATCCTCTTGGTGACCTAAGCACAAAAATAGAAGAATTTTNAAGTTGTTGAGAAGTAGTATCCATTTGAGCCTTCGAAGTACTCAGGGCTCTACGGTTACCTGAAGGGACTCAAACACTGAAGGAAACCAATGTGATCCTCTTGGTGACCTAAGCACAAAAATAGAAGAATTTTTGCTGATTAAGGGATTTTTTTGCATCCAGTGCTAAGCTCAGACAATATTTGCTATAAGAAGGTTTTGTGAGAATAAGCCCTGCTCTTAAAAGCAGAAAAATCTTTCTAGCAAACTTCTTGTCACTATAGGGGAGGTCAAGCTCGCCACCCAATGGTCCCTTAAGGGTATCGAACAACAGGACATAGCTCCCTAAGGATAAAGTCTTATAACCCTAATAGCCTCATCACCTTTGCAACTCTTTTAAAGACTCTTGGCAAGTCTTCTTCAACAAGAACCAAGTCCTCCTTGCGTAGGACTTCAGTTTAATATGTCACGAGCTTTTCAGTTGCTTCAAGAGGATTTGAAGGACCCCTCGAAGCAAGGGGGCAAGGGGAATGTAGAGCAAAGCAAAACAGTGCGTACAAGAACTCAGAAACAGTGGATATTGACATCAGTAATTTAGAAGAGCAATGTGCATGAACATTTCCCAACAGAAGTTCAAATATAACAATTTAGCTTACATTCTTCAAAAAAAAAAAAAGAGAAAGAAAGGAGAAAATCCTAAGTTTTTGTATCATGAACAGGTGGAGAAGAGCCTAGCAGCTTGGCTGTTGAAGTTTCCATAGGAGAAGAGTCTGGCAGCTTGGCTGTGGGAGCTGCTAAAGGATTAGGACTTAGCAGATCAGTGGTTGAAAATTCTAGGAGTTTAGGAGCAGGTGGAGGAGTAGAGACCACAACTTCGGCTATTGGCAAAGTCGAATTAGGGGCTTGAACCACGAGGACAGCTGAAGCAGAAGGATCTCTAGCGGTTAAAACAGAAGCAGTTCCAGGGGTGAGACTTGTAGAAATAACTGAAGAGGAAGAAATACCTTGAGCCTGAACCTCAGCAGGCGGAATAGGCACCTTAACCCCTTCAGGAGCTATTTCAAAAGTAGAAGGGGTCAAGACACTGGCCTCAGTGCTAGCTGCCTCAGCCTCTTCCTCAACTAGGATCTCAAAGTTGAAATTCAGACCAGGGTAAGTCTGCTTAGCTTGGTCTTGGAAAACGAGCTAGCCAGTAGCCTACTGCGTAATGACGTCATCAACCAACTTAGAAATTAGATCATCCTTCTTTTGAGCTGTAGCCCTCTACAGCTCGAGCTCATTCTAAAGAACGTCGCTTGTCTCTGCCAAGATGTCATATTCTCTTTTCATGACCCTATAAGAGCTTAAGGCCTCGAGATTCTCTCGGCTAGTCTTAATCCAATCATCTGTCTTTAGTCTAAGCTCCTCCTTGGTCTCCCTAAGCTCCTCATTTGTCTTCCCCAACTCCTCTTTGATGTGTTTGCCCTTACTTTCAATCTTCTCTTTCTCGGCCTCTAAACCTCTGTTGAGGGAGGTCTGCCTCTCCATCTGCGCCTATTAGTCTTGGACTTGGGCTTTAAGGTCGCTGTTTTTAAAAGACAACTCAACAACCTTGAGCTCGAAAGCCTTGGAAGCTTTGGCAGAGCCTTTTAAAGTTTGGATCCTCTTCAATAAGCCACTTACAATAATGGCCATCTAAGAGCAAACACAAACCCCAAAAGGCTAAAGTTAGCATGAGGGAATGATGTAAGGTAAATAAGAAAGTTGAAAGGCCAGAAAGTTATAGAAGTAGTGCCGAACAGGGGAGTAGAAATGGAAGTTCTTAGGGGCATACTTGCAGCCCTCTAGATATCAGATTCCAGAATAATGGAGGCAATGACTTCTGCTGCACACCTCAGGTTATTAATTAGGGAGGCCCCATCTATCTCACCACCGAGGAGCTTCCCTTTCTCACTCTTAGAAACCTTGGGGAGTTGTGGAGAGGACCTCTCAGTAGGGCAAGGAGGAAAGGACCCAGGTAGAATGTGAGAGACTATCTCCAAAGCTCTCTCAACCTCTATCGAGGAGGGAGAGATCGGTACTATGCTTTGTTCAAGGGTCCCTTCAGAAGATGGCAACCTAGTTTTTTGTGGAAGAGAGGTCTAGAAAACCTTCGGGGAGCTCGAGGGAGATAGGGGGTCTACCTGAGGTAGTTGGGGAGAAGAAGAAGAAGAAGAAGGAGCCTCCAACCTGGGTACCTTGGCTAGGGAGGCTGAATCGCTCTAGATCCAACCTTAGTCNATCTCCAAAGCTCTCTCAACCTCTATCGAGGAGGGAGAGATCGGTACTATGCTTTGCTCAAGGGTCCCTTCAGAAGATGGCAACCTAGTTTTTTGTGGAAGAGAGGTCTGGAAAACCTTCGGGGAGCTCGAGGGACATAGGGGGTCTACCNAGGGAGATAGGGGGTCTACCTGAGGTAGTTGGGGAGAAGAAGAAGAAGAAGAAGGAGCCTCCAACCTGGGTACCTTGGCTAGGGAGGCTGAATCGCTCTAGATCCAACCTTAGTCTTGCGTTTATTCTCACTTTAATAAGGCCACTTTGGCCAAGCGATCTTTTGAAGTGGGCTCTATTGATGAGGAACCTGAGAGTTTAGGAAAAATAGATTAAAAGAAAAGGTAGGAGTAGGAGGGAAGGAAGTGATAAGAGTTGGAAGCAAAGATATCACCTGACATTCATTCAGCTCTAGCAACAACAATGGGAACAGGGGTTTCGATCCTCACCTTTGGGGGGCTAAAGCCTAGTTTTATGAGCTCGGAATGGTTAGTCAGAGTGGAATACCTCTCTGATTTCCAATCTCTGAAGGTGAGTAGAACTCTCCTATCCTCTACTCCTAGCTTAGGACGAATACCTGAAACAACCAAAAGAACAAACTTAGCATCTAACAATAAAAAGTGGAAAGGGGGGCCTTTTTTAGAATCTCAAGCTTACCTAGGTTATCTGGACCCGCCTAGGAGTGCGGGACTAGAAGGGAGTCAGTGGCATTGCTGGGGTTAAATTCCCATGCTTTCCCCGACACAAAGAAGAACTATTTCTTCTAGTTCTTATGAGAGATGGGCAGGCCAATGATCAAGGCTGGGGTTTTCACCCGTTTGGAGATGTATAAAAAGTCGTCCGAATTAAATTTGACATTGAAGAATTTCATGNGCATCTAACAATAAAAAGTGGAAAGGGGGGCCTTTTTTAGAATCTCAAGCTTACCTAGGTTATCTGGACCCGCCTAGGAGTGCGGGACTAGAAGGGAGTCAGTGGCATTGCTGGGGTTAAATTCCCATGCTTTCCCCGACACAAAGAAGAACTATTTCTTCTAGTTCTTATGAGAGATGGGCAGGCCAATGATCAAGGCTAGGGTTTTCACCCGTTTGGAGATGTATAAAAAGTTGTCCGAATTAAATTTGACATTGAAGAATTTCACGAGCAGAGGAATTGTAGGGGTGCCAATTCTGTTTTTCTTGAAAAAGACTAGAAGGCCTACCAAGACCCCCCAAAAGTTAGGATACATTTAAGCGGGGCAGACGTTAAAATGCTGAAGGACAGACTTGATGAAGGGATGCACAGGGAACCTAAGTCCGTTCTCGAAGGAAGCTATAAAGAAACAGGTCATCTCTAGGACCACAAAGTCATATCGAGTAAATTCATCTGGGCACCAGAATTGAACACCTTGGGAAAAACCAAAACAAGCAGCTAAGACTTTTATCTGAGGAAGAGAGACCTCACTGGCATCAACGAGCTCTACAGCTCTAGGTACAGCCCCTACGCCCTCAGCGCTACCTAAGATCCCTATGCCACTCACCTTAGCCTTACCTTTGCTGGGGTTTTTGGGCATTGGGGAGGACGAAGAGGGAGGCTCCTCAACATCTTCCTTAACATCGATAGAATCGACACCAGGAAAGTTATCAATTTCCTTTCCCACGTCTCCTAAGTCGGTGTCCTCTGCTTTGAGAGATCTATCCCCCATGAGGGAGACTGTTGAAGTTGTGGCTTCGGATGAGGTAGACATGATTGGGCAAGAGAATGAAAGTTTAAAGGATCTATAAAGAGGAGGCACCTCTGAAAAAGCACTCTCTGAGGGTCACGGGTTCAACACAACAGCTGCCAAAAAGGAAAATCCTAGCCATAGAGTATGGGTCGAGAAAGAGAGGAAGACGAGACAAAGAACGACCTCGGTTCCTAAAATAGCATAATTGAAAGGTCCAAAAATGCATAAACCACCTCAGATTTGACGGATCCAGAACGAAGAGATGAACAGGGGGTAAGAAGTGTACCTAGGTAAGGATGAACGGAGGTCCAAAGCTTGAAACTTCGAGTCCAATCAGGGGAAATTGATTCTCAACAAAACCCTAAGGATACCAGCATGATTGTAGAATTGGGATTGCAAAGAAGAAGAAAGGGCAAAGCCTACAGGGAGAATTCAAAGGGGATAAATGAGTCGTTTCCCATTAGCATAGACACATTTAAAGCCTTCGGTACGTGGGTATAAAAAATGGAGGATGTGCACGAAAAATGGGGGAGAAAATGATTATTTGTAACTGTCAAAAACTTGTTCACATGCATATCGAGGCCACCAGGTGGAGATCTACCTTTACCCAGCCTTAGATCTGCCCTTGTCCAAGTCCGCTTGAACCAAGAGCTAGGGGGCAACTGATGATACATGGGAAGGGTTTTGGATAAGTATAGCTCGGGAAAGGAGATCAGACAAGGAGGTCAGTTAAGGAACCTTGAGATCAGACAAGGAGGTCAGTTAAGGAACCTTGAGATCAGGGGCCCAGACCTCTGATACCCCCTTCATATGAAAGACTCAAAGAGATGGGAGGAACAACTGGCTAACAGAAGACATTTCCAAGACAACGAGAGGTAGTGATTAAGGCGCGAGACACTCAACCACCCAAGATCCTCTCCCAAAAATTAAGGGAAATCCGGTAGATGAAGGGCAGGGATCTCGTTGCAGATCCCTTAGAGATAGGAATTAAACTATAAATACTGGACAATGCCTCCATTGAGAGGTGGACCCCTAGATTGCATGAAAAATACTATGTAATTTATACCAGCCATCAATATAGATCCAAGGAGCAAGAGACTCCCTTTGAGAGTAGATTAGCCGAGCTCCCAAGCTTGGTGAACCACTATACTTTCATTGTGCAAGTTATCCCAATTCTCCAAGGACCTTTCCATAATCCTTACGAGCCTTGTAGCTCAGATTCAAATTTGTTGGTATGATTCATATTTTCTGTTCATCTGCCTAATTACACCATCACTAACCATGTAGTATCTTTGTAGATGAAAAAAAAAATCACTACTTGTTTGAAGGGTAAACATCTTGATTTCCCATTGACGGATTTTTTGGCACAAGTAATGCTTGGAGTCTCTACCATCAAAGAGGGTATTTATATATCTATCTATTACTTTCCATCCTTAAAGACCCATATCTTCTAAAATCCAGTTTTAGTTGAATACTTTCTATCTAAGCAGGGGCGACTCAACAATATTAAAAAAAAAGTTTGAGTTTTATGCTCCAAATTTTTAGATACCCAGAAAAAATTTAAATCATTAAATTTTAAACCCTAAAAAAAAGGCCCCAAAAAATGAATGCAATCAAAAATTTTATTGTACTAATTTGGGTCCATGATCCAATGTATAACATTAGAAACCTAAAAATCATAAGTTGAAAAAATAAAAAATACTCAAAAGTCAACTCATATTTACCTCTATCCACTCTCTCTGTGTAAAACTAAGTAAAAAATAATAAAAAAAAATTTAAATTTAAACTCTTTCTCCGATAAAAAATAAAACCAAAAGTTAAAATATTTTTCTTGGCAACACTAACATGTCTTTCTTCTGTCTCTCTCACATAATAAATTAAAAATAAATTAATTTTTTTAAGTCAAAGCGAGCCCTTTTATTTTGAATTCTTTAATTCATAATTAATCAAATAAAAAAAGACCTCATTTAGTATTGTTGCTTTAGGCCTTGAGCCACCCCTGCATCTATTCAAGTTTGATTACAAGTCTAGATGAGTTATAAATGAGAATCATTGAACTTGATTACGGTGAGATAAATTCTAAGGATTAGTCGATTATTTCACCATTTGATTACATTCCATTAGTTGCTTTAATCAACAACTTTAAAAAATTCAAGAATTTTTATTTTATTTTGCAACATATGACCGTTCAAATTTACCTTGTTCTCTAAGGAGACGAACCTCGAATTTTTTGAGGTATATACAACACATTTCCCTACTTCGACATTGCACACATCTTTGAAAAGAACCAAGCACTTTTCCGTTGTGGTATTCCTCCTCTAGCTTGTTTTTGTTTAAAATATGAAATTATTTATGATAGTTGGTTGTATTCATCAATTTTTGCAATAATAGTGTGGTTCAAGACTAACCATGTATAATTAGAAATATATTTACTTATTTTATGTGTTGCAAAATTAGCTTAAGGTATTATCAACTAATGAATAGAAAAATGTGTGTACAAATGCATGTTGTACTACATAGAATCGTTAAAGACATTGATTTATTGGATATAGGATAGCATTTCAAAAAAATTTGTCACTTAAATTAGATGTAAATTATAAGCTTTGAGGGAAAATTTTATTATCTTGGAAAATATTGATTCATGTTTTATATTATGGTGTTAGCTATTCTATAATTTTATCTAAAATTTCTTGTACATGTGTTATTTTTCTATCATCCAATTCACATAATCGTAGAGATTGCCCCTGGCCTTGGAAGAGGTAATGTGATGCCTCAAAATTTGGGGGTCCTTTCTCAACACGTTGATAACCCATCAACCCGCGAAATATCCATGAATGATATATAACCCGATACCACTCGTTATATCCCATTCACTAGGATCATAACAAAACGGAATTTGGGCAGAATCTCCTTTGCACGGGAGCACTACTTAATACATAACCAGTGCATACATTAATCATACAACAATTCCAAAGTTCACATTCCAAAGTTTAGGTATTAAAATTTAACCATTTATATCATTCAAAGGAAAGAGCTCAAGATATGAAGGCTCAGAAATATTGAAGTTAAAAAAATCAATTTTCAGGAAGAGATACTAGTACTTGAACCCTTTGGAAGCCGAATACTGGTACCTGTAAGGCTTGGTACCGGTACCTAGGCCTACTGTCATTGAGGTACCGATACCTGAGCCAACTAGAAGCTAGGTACCTGTGAGGTACCAGTACCTAGGGTCCAGATTTTTTTAAATTTCCAAGATTTCAACTTTTAACCCTACAAACTCATACAACATCCATTACATTTATTTGTTTACAAAAGAATAATGCCTTCATCAAAGTACAAGTTTTGTACATAATTTATACAAGGTCAATATAGAAATATAAAGGGGCTACAAAATGTGACTCAACAGCTACAGCCTGGCTCGGTCATCAACAAGGGTGACTTAATCTGAAATGTGTACACCCAAATGCAGATGGTCAAGTTGTAGTAATAATCCGATTAAGTCTGGAGTCGAATCCACATGGAACTAATGTTGGTATTTTGAAGTAAATAGTGACAGAGATCAAAGTGACTGGAACCCTTGAGATTTAAAGTTATGATGTTTATGGATTTTCCTAGACAGAATATAAAATTATTTCCAAGAGGATTTTCTAGACAAAATATAATATAATCTCAAATGTAAAAGTCACCCTTTAGCTTGAGGATTTGGACATGTAGTCAATTATCCGGTTGTTATACATATGCTTGAAAACTCAATTAACTCCTGTGTCAACATGAAGTTAATCGGAGGATAAAAATGGATTAAGAGCATGGTTCTGATATCTTTGTAGAGATTTACAATAATTGTTTGTGCCGAGACTTGACCCGTCTACAAACAAGAAAATATTTCTACAAGGCATCCAACCACGGTGTTAGTATTCTATTCTTAGTTGAAGCATAATAATGGTGAAGATTGAAAGGTAGTCATGAAGATCTAGCTGGGGTACTTGCAAAGGACCAATGAGTCTTCCTATGCCAAGAGTCATCTATGTCATAGAAATGACTCATGGTTGTGCAAAGTACCTTAGCTTTTGCTTGATGCATTCAATCATTTAATAAACAAGTAAAAGATAAAGCATTAAGCATAAATGAAATGCACAAATATAACTTCTGAATAATTTATACATGTCCATCACCTCTTATTAAAGAGTGAATGATAAACTACTCACTCTTCATGATTTTGATAAAGCTAGAAAAGTGAGTGATTCTCATCCCTCAAAGTAGAGGAGTTACAAGGTAAAACACACTACACAAGGAGTCGATCTTCGACAAAGAATGAATGAATCACATTCCACCATTCACGACTTTGGTAAAGCTATACAAAAGTGGAAGAGTATCACTCCTCTAAGGGAAGAAGAAAGCTCAAACAATGGAAGCAAATGAAACTAATAATGAAAGTAGAAGAAAGCTAGTCACTTTTGGAGGGTTTCTTCCTGAACCAAAAGATGATCTATTTCCCTCTATGCAAGTAAATGTAAGTCTAAGTCTAAGACTAACTCTACAACTAGCTCTCCTTTTTTGAAGCTCCCACAATGACAATATTTATAGGTAAGGAGGAGGAGGCAAAGAAGTGTGGAAGAATAGTACAAGGTCTTCAAAGTCCAAGTGAATGCCCCAAGATCCGAATAGAAAATCAACCACTCTGCAGCCTGTTTGGAAGCAACGTTTGAACGTTAGATGGCGTTCGAACGTTGTCTCCTGTCTTCCTTGATGGGCTTTCGAACATTAGATGGCATTCAAACATTGTCTCCTGTCTTCCTTGATGGGCATTCGAACGCTGGATGGAGTTTAAACTTCCTACTCAAGTGGCCTTTGTTCTTCTATGAGAGTAACTGTAACACACCATATGCATTGACCTAGCACTCAGTAGTCTGGTCCTCAAATAATTCAAGCCAAAGTTTGAAAGTGGATTAGCATTTGAACGTGGTACTCAAGTACCTCTTTGTTTTTCTTTTTAGGGAATAGCTACAACACACCATGTAACATCACCTCAATAGTCTAGTCCTCAAATAATTCAAGAGGATGTTCGAACGTGGATTGGTGTTCGAACATTCATGCCTTGTTTCAAACTTCTCCAATTTTGTTCCAGAACATGTGGGTGTTGCATGAAAGTTTGGTATCCATTAACTTTAGGCCCTTGTACAATCTTTCTCTTGAGATGTAATCATTGAAACTCTATCAAAGCATTATTAGTCTTAAAAAGACATAGTAAGTTGCTAATTTTAACTACTAATCACACCTCCCAACCTAAATATTGCTAGTCTCAAGTAATACAACAACAATTGAATTACAAATTATTTACAATGCCATTTTCGTAGGTCATCCGATTGCATTTAGCATATGCAACAAGCCGTTAAAATCCTAGGCTTCCCCTAGCGGACAAGTGTTATCTCGTGAGGGTTTTTAGTGAAGCTACCCACAAACTTCAGTCAAACAGATGTGTGTGTGTGTGTGAGATTGCTTGTCCGAGTGAGTTAGCACCATGGTCATTGAGACACCCAACCTCAATTTTGACTCTTCTCCCGCACACTTCTCTTTCATAGGTACGTATTCTATGCAAAAATAAGCATTTGTCACATTGGTATTTGAAATTCCCTATGTAGTAGGAATAATCATTCTAACAATAGGAATTGTTATATAACAAACACTCCTCTTTACAACCTTCCATGGATAGCTTTAATTTCACAAACCTCTCTTAGAATGCTCTCAGCAAAAATTTCCTCTAATTATAGCGACTTTTCTCTCAAAGGGCATGTGATCAAAAGAAGGCTAATTGTAAATTCACATGCACAATTAATACGAGAGTGAAATCTAAGGAAACAGACTAATCATGTATGGCATAATCTCATGGAAGAATATTGATACAAATAAAGTAATACTATTAACATGCCCCAGACTTTTGATTGATGACCTACATATGCATCAAACTTGAGATCAATTAGGATTTTTTATAGGTTGTAATGTGAACAGGGGTTAGTGGTTAACGAAATGACGTCATTGGTATTCAAAAGTTATCCTTTACTTATGTAATGCATCACTCCTCTTTCTAGCTTTTCGAAACTTCAACAACATGGCATTTCTTTCTTTCATTCTTTTTCTCATTTTTCACTTTTCTTGACCATTTTTTGTCTTCATTTCTCTTTCTTTTTCAGTTGTTTCCACAAAGTTTTCTTTTGTTGAATAGTAGCCACCATCCTCTTTCTATTTCTCTTGTTTTTTAGTATCATATTGATTTATAATAGGGTGCAAGAAAATTAGATAGCAAAGGTATGTCAAATATATATCTCCGTGGTTCGGTTATCATGTGGGTTATATGAAAAAGAATTCACACTTTTAAAGGCTCAATCCTGGCTAACTAGGGATATAATTTTGTAAAATAAATAGCTAAGGCTCAAAATTAAATCAAAGATGACCTAAGATCCTTTCTCAAGCATGTGCACATGTATGTGTCATATGAATAGATTTTTTGCGGGATATGTCAATAGATTGCTTTATTTGCGTCAATCAATAACAATTTTAATGAGACTTCGAGGATAGAAAGTGAAAAAGAAAACCTTACTTGAGTAAATGTTGATTTTCTCTAAAAAGCATCGCAAGGCTTGAAAACTTACCATGGTATTCTTCGTTATCTCCATTGGTTATGTTAGGTTTTTCAAAGAATGTCGGTTATATA
Source organism: Ilex paraguariensis (assembly GCA_963454935.2). Classification (NCBI taxonomy): domain Eukaryota; kingdom Viridiplantae; phylum Streptophyta; class Magnoliopsida; order Aquifoliales; family Aquifoliaceae; genus Ilex; species Ilex paraguariensis. The sequence goes on from CAUOFW020004980.1 coordinate 375,288, forward strand.
TCAATTCCATTTTTGAGTTTGGTCATCTTGTACCTTGAGAATAACAAATACCAATATACATTTGACATTTAAGTATAGAGAAAATACCATTTTTCAAAGACATGTGGTTTTAAGTCTAGATTGCTAGGTGAGGTGTCAGACCGATCATGTGATTAGTCACTTTAGCAAACAATCTCAATATTTTCATCTGTTTCGTCAATTATTAACAGATAACAATGTAATGCTAAGGCTAATACATGCATTTAAAAATATAGGTATAATAAAAACTGATTTATTCATTTCACAAAATATCATCGTTTAGCACAAACAATAGTCAAATCATCCACACAACCCTCCACACTAAGTATAGAAATCTCTCTCACTCTCTCGTCTCCCTAATGCCTGATTGTCCTCCAGCTCCACCCCTCAAAAGAATGAGAATCTCCTCTTACTGTCGAAAAATCTCATCTTGCTTGGCCTTGATGCCAAGCATGATATCCTATAGTAACCGTCCGGTGCTGGTGCTGGAACCTGCNAAAGTTTTCTTTTGTTGAATAGTAGCCACCATCCTCTTTCTATTTCTCTTGTTTTTCAGTATCATATTGATTTATAATAGGGTGCAAGAAAATTAGATAGCAAAGGTATGTCAAATATATATCTCCGTGGCTCGGTTATCATGTGGGTTATATGAAAAAGAATTCACACTTTTAAAGGCTCAATCCTGGCTAACTAGGGATATAATTTTGTAAAATAAATAGCTAAGGCTCAAAATTAAATCAAAGATGACCTAAGATCCTTTCTCAAGCATGTGCACATGTATGTGTCATATGAATAGATTTTTTGCGGGATATGTCAATAGATTGCTTTATTTGCGTCAATCAATCACAATTTTAATGAGACTTCGAGGATAGAAAGTGAAAAAGAAAACCTTACTTGAGTAAATGTTGATTTTCTCTGAAAAGCATCGCAAGGCTCGAAAACTTACCATGATATTCTTCGTTATCTCCATTGGTTATGTTAGGTTTTTCAAAGAATGTCGGTTATATATCAATTCCATTTTTGAGTTTGGTCATCTTGTACCTTGAGAATAACAAATACCAATATACATTTGACATTTAAGTATAGAGAAAATACCATTTTTCAAAGACATGTGGTTTTAAGTCTAGATTGCTAGGTGAGGTGTCAGACCGATCATGTGATTAGTCACTTTAGCAAACAATCTCAATATTTTCATCTGTTTCGTCAATTATTAACAGATAACAATGTAATGCTAAGGCTAATACATGCATTTAAAAATATAGGTATAATAAAAACTGATTTATTCATTTCACAAAATATCATCGTTTAGCACAAACAATAGTCAAATCATCCACACAACCCTCCACACTAAGTATAGAAATCTCTCTCACTCTCTCGTCTCCCTAATGCCTGATTGTCCTCCAGCTCCACCCCTCAAAAGAATGAGAATCTCCTCTTACTGTCGAAAAATCTCATCTTGCTTGGCCTTGATGCCAAGCATGATATCCTGTAGTAACCGTCCGGTGCTGGTGCTAGAACCTACCTGATCCTGTGTCTGTGCCTCTGCCTCGAGCTCTCTCTCCTCTGCATTGTCCAAGGCATCATCCAAGGCATCCTGCACCTCATCGGGGCCCTGAGCCGGGCATCACCGGGCCGCCACTTTGACCTTGGCTCCTTCAGAAGGATGCCTTGTTCAACGGTCCTACCACCTTCTACACCCCCATCTGTGGCCTGACTTAGACTCCATNGATCCTGTGTCTGTGCCTCTGCCTCGAGCTCTCTCTCCTCTGCATTGTCCAAGGCATCATCCAAGGCATCCTGCACCTCATCGGGGCCCTGAGCCGGGCATCACCGGGCCGCCACTTTGACCTTGGCTCCTTCGGAAGGATGCCTTGTTCAACGGTCCTACTGCCTTCTACACCCCCATCTGTGACCTGACTTAGACTCCGTAGTCCAAGCACATCTCCGTCACAAGTGTACCAAAGGGAGTGAATTTCTCTTCACATCACACCCTTTCATCATCTCCATCAAGATTAAAGACGGGAGGTCTATGCTTTGGCCCCTTCCTATTGCGTATAGCAATCGGGCCATCTCTGGGAGTATCTCATTCTTTTGTCTAATAGGGGCAAGGTTGGAGACAACTATCAAGTTTAACCTTTGTACTTGTCCTTCAATTCACCTTGCCTAAAAAATCTCTGCCCTCCCCAAGTAAACATCGCCAAGCCCATCAATTCCACCCCCATAACATCCATCTCAACATTTTTCCTTAGGGGATATTTCGGCCNGTATCTCATTCTTTTGTCTAATAGGGGCAAGGTTGGAGACAACTATCAAGTTTAACATTTGTACTTGTCCTTCAATTCACCTTGCCTAAAAAATCTCTGCCCTCCCCAAGTAAACATCGCCAAGCCCGTCAATTCCACACCCATAACATCCATCTCAACATTTTTCCTTAGGGGATATTTCGGCCTTTGTACCCATGGTACATCCCGCATCTCCACAATATAATCCACAGTGACACTGATATGGGATCCCCTCACGTATGTCTTTATCGGACCATTGACAATTTTGGCATTGGAGTAAAAATCGTGCACCAACTCTGCATATACATAGTCCAACCCCTTGCCTCCATATTGGCGTAAAGCCCCAACTCCACAAAATCAATCAATTCAATTGAATATTCACAAACAATTGCTTGGTTTTGATAAAAATTGTCATACCTATCTGCCTTAAGAGCATTGGGAAATCGGGTTCTATCGTATCTTCGAACTATGGGTGGCCTTCCCTCCCGCTCCTCGATCACTTCCTCCACAAAATTTGGCTCTTGGTTGGCCATCTTGTGCCTCGAGGGCATTTTCATCCTTGGAGGCATGCCTTTCGGTTTTGGGGGTTTTGAGGGTTTTTAGGTGGTTTTGAAATGATGAAGACGAACCAGGTATTTCTAGGTAGGCTGACAACGTTTGAATGTCACTGGCATTCGAACGTGTGTAGAAGGATTTTCGACAGGACGTTCGAATGTGTGTAAGCTCCCCATGTTCAAATGTGGGTTTGGTGTTCAAATGTTAGGTCCTAGTTCAAACGTTACCTAGGCATTTGAACGTTTGGTGCAGAGGCTAAAGTATTGTAAGCACAAAATGTTCAAATGTTAAGTGGCGTTCGAACGCCAAATCAAAAATCACAATTTTTATGCACATTTATTTACACATTAAAAGAAGGCTATGTATAGAATTTGAACTTGAAAAAAATCATGGTGTCTTAGGATAAGTCCCTACCCATGCTTAAGGTTGGTATTCTGGGACATTCCTTACTCAGCCCGCATTTTATTTCAACAAAGGGGATTTTGTAGATCTAAAAAAAAGATATTTACACTTTTTACAAAAAATTTAGAACTTTGGTTTTCATCCCAAAAATACAGTTTTTCACATATTTAGCAAAAAGTAGTCTAATCCGAGTCTTCCCCTATCTCTATGCCATTTGAACAATCAACAACTCTTCTAATTTCCTATTGCACAAAGCGGGTAAGTAAAGTACCAGAATAGCATGGTGTCTCAGGATAATCTTTACTCTGTCCATTCACTATCTAGTCTAATCAATCGAGTGCGTGACCGAAAATTGGTTTAGAACACTGATTATATTCTTTCATGTGAAAGATCTAGCCACATTGTTTACAGGCACCAAGTCTTTTTGGCACGAAGATGTTTAGCAAAAGTGCTTTTGTCACACAATGGTTTCGCTTACTGTTCTCGAATTTCAATTTTTCTTACCAATCTTGCTTTTCTCATTATCATAGCATGCACATCAGATGGAAAAGTGCGTAAAACTCCTAGACTAAACCAACAAATCTTACTATCCGTGCTTCCTAAGCTTTAAGACACTCTATCTGGTTCTTTAACATCTGCCAATCACAAAGATGATTGAAGCATCTTTAAAGACATGATCATCACTATAAAGACTATAAAAATGGAAAATACAAGACATAATACACAATACAATCAAGAATTTTTTTTTTTAAAGGCACAAAATATGAACTGTAGTTCTCACCCCCAACCTAAACTCAACATTGTCCCCAATCTTTTGAATTTACCAGTATACACAAAGTGGAGTTAGGATTGAAAGTAGAGATCTGTTCATCTATCGACGCCTAAAAAAAAAATACACAAATTAATCATCTTTATAAAGATCTGGGTTTCAGCTAGGATGGAAATCCTTGTGTGTGAGTGTAAACAGAAGCAGGACACCCATGAACAAATACAAAATTAAAGTGCAAAACATGAAGCAAAGGATCGTGTCTGTGGAGTATGTGGCCATGGAGTTGCAGATAATGGATCGTTTCACAGAAAAGGGAAGAAGAAGAACAACAGCAGATTGGGGGAAAAAGGAAAAGGGAAAAGGGTTGGAGGCTTTATAAAGGCGTCCTTTCGAGTCGGGTTGGATTTCTCTTGATGCAACCTCTTTTTGTGTCAGCAGGTGCGAATCTTGGAGAAATATTCTAGATTCATTAAGAAAGTAGTTTCCACATCTTTAACAAAGTCTTCCAAAAATGGTTTCAAATGCTGACCATTGATAGTAAAAATATTACCATTTGATGGATTTTTCACTTCCACTGCTCCATGTCCAAACACTTATTTGACAATGTAAGGCCCAGTCCACCTTGATCAGGTGGAGCCTTGAATTGAGTAAGAGGACTTTTTGTGAAGGGTAAAGGATTTTCTCAATATGTTTTTATCATGAAAAACCTTCATCCTTTAATTTGCAATTTTAGCATTGTCATATGACTCATTTCTCAATTCCTCCAACTCATTAATCTAAAGTTTTCTTGAGATTCCAGGCTTGTCTAGGTCAAAGTTCATTATTTTAATAGCCCAGTATGATTTTTGTTCCAATTCCACAGGTAGGTGACAAGGCTTGCCATAGACTAATTGATAAGGAGACATGCTTAAAATTGTTTTAAAAGCAGTGTGATATGCCTAGAGTGCATCAGTTAGTCTTAACGACCAATCTTTGCAGTCTGGGTTTACCGTTTTTTCTAAAATTAGTTTGATATCTCGATTAACTAATTCAACCTATCCACTAGTCTGTGGATGATAAGGGGTTGCAATATTATGAGAGATCAAATACTTTTTCATCAAATTTCAGAAAGGATGGTTGCAAGAATGAGCACCCCCCATCACTTATAATGGATTTAGGAATTCCAAACTTGGACAAAATATTTTCTTTTAAAAACTTGATCACTATTTGGTGATCATTATTTCAACATGGAATTGCTTCAACCCATTTGGACACAATCAACAACCACTAAAATATATAGATAGCCAAAGGAAGGGGGGAAATGGTCCCATAAAATTGATGCCCAAACAGTCAAAAATTTTAATTACCAAAATTGGGTTCAAGGACATCATGTTTCTTTTAGAAATGCTTCCCAAACTTTTGACATCTATCACATGTTAGACAAAAGGCATGAACATCTTTAAAAAGTGTGGGCCAATAAAATCCACACTGCAAGATTTTTGCAGTGGTTTTTTTAGATGAAAAATGGCCACCATATGCTTTAGAATGACAAAAGGATATTATATGTCTGCTCTCATGATCGGAGATGCAACGATTTATGATTTGATCCTTATAGTACTTAAACATGTATGGATCCTTCCAAAAGAAATTACGAACCTCTCTCAGAAATTTCTTCTTATCCATCATTGTAAAGGAAGGAGGAAAAATACCAGTAGCAAGGAAGTTAGCGATATCAGCGTACCATGGTGTTTCCATGACTGTGAACAGTTGTTCATCAGGAAAATTTTCATTGATTGGCAACCCATCCTCATGAAATTCATACGTTAACCTGGCTAGATGATCTACCACCATATTCTCAACACCTTTCTTGTCCTTAATGATCAGATCAAACTCTTGTACTAAGAGTATCCATCTTAAGAGCCTTGGCTTGACATCTTTCTTTGTGACCAAGAATTTTAATGCTGCATGGTTAGTGAACACAATAACAAAAGAACCAACAAAGTAAGAACGAAATTTCTTCGGAGCAAAAACTACAGCAAGCAATTTTTTTTCAGTCGTGGAATAATTCATTTGAGTATCATTCAAAGTTTTGCTTGCATAGTAAATCACATAGGGTTTCTTATCTTTTCTTTGTCCCAACACANCCCCAATCTTTTGAATTTACCAGTATACACAAAGTGGAGTTAGGATTGAAAGTAGAGATCTGTTCATCTATCGACGCCTAAAAAAAAAATACACAAATTAATCATCTTTATAAAGATCTGGGTTTCAGCTAGGATGGAAATCCTTGTGTGTGAGTGTAAACAGAAGCAGGACACCCATGAACAAATACAAAATTAAAGTGCAAAACATGAAGCAAAGGATCGTGTCTGTGGAGTATGTGGCCATGGAGTTGCAGATAATGGATCGTTTCACATAAAAGGGAAGAAGAAGAACAACAGCAGATTGGGGGAAAAAGGAAAAGGGAAAAGGGTTGGAGGCTTTATAAAGGCGTCCTTTCGAGTCGGGTTGGATTTCTCTTGATGCAACCTCTTTTTGTGTCAGCAGGTGCGAATCTTGGAGAAATATTCTAGATTCATTAAGAAAGTAGTTTCCACATCTTTAACAAAGTCTTCCAAAAATGGTTTCAAATGCTGACCATTGATAGTAAAAATATTACCATTTGATGGATTTTTCACTTCCACTGCTCCATGTCCAAACACTTATTTGACAATGTAAGGCCCAGTCCACCTTGATCAGGTGGAGCCTTAAATTGAGTAAGAGGACTTTTTGTGAAGGGTAAAGGATTTTCTCAATATGTTTTTATCATGAAAAACCTTCATCCTTTAATTTGCAATTTTAGCATTGTCATATGACTCATTTCTCAATTCCTCCAACTCATTAATCTAAAGTTTTCTTGAGATTCCAGGCTTGTCTAGGTCAAAGTTCATTATTTTAATAGCCCAGTATGATTTTTGTTCCAATTCCACAGGTAGGTGACAAGGCTTGCCATAGACTAATTGATAAGGAGACATGCTTAAAATTGTTTTAAAAGCAGTGTGATATGCCTAGAGTGCATCAGTTAGTCTTAACGACCAATCTTTGCAGTCTGGGTTTACCGTTTTTTCTAAAATTAGTTTGATATCTCGATTAACTAATTCAACCTATCCACTAGTCTGTGGATGATAAGGGGTTGCAATATTATGAGAGATCAAATACTTTTTCATCAAATTTCAGAAAGGATGGTTGCAAGAATGAGCACNCACTTTCTCTAGATTTGTCAGACACAAATCAAACAAATCCCCACATATAGAAAAATCATCCATGAATACTTTCAAAAATTTCTCAACCATGTCACTAGACAAACTCAGCATGCGCCTTTGGAATGTTGCAGGAGCTTTACAAAGTCCAAATAACATCCTTTTGAATGCAAATATGCCAAAGGGGCATGTGAGTGTTGTTTTCTCCTGGTCATCTAGTGCTATCTCAAATTAAGTATACCCAAAATACCCATCTATGAAATAATAGAATGCATGTGCAATTCTTTCTAAGACTTGATCAAGAAATGGAAGAGAAAAATGGTCTTTTCTAGTTACCAAATTGAGTTTTCGATAATCTATACACATTCTCCATCCTGTGACGACTCGAGTTGGTACCAGCTCATTGGCATCATTTCTAACCATTATGACCCCAGACTTCTTGGGCACAACTTGGATTGGGCTAAACCATTTACTATCAGAGATGAGAAAGATTATTCCAGCATCTAATAGTTTAAGCACCTCAGTCCTTACAACATCCTTCATGTGAGGGTTCAGTCGTCGCTGCAATTGATGAGAGGGTTTTGAATCCTCCTCAAGGTATATAGCATGATTATAGATTAATAGGCTTATACCTTTTAAATCAGTAATAGTCCACCCAATGGTGCTTTTATGGCATCTAAGGACTTCAATCAGGTTAGACTCTTGCAACTCTACAAGCTTAGATGAAATTACCACTGGGTATGACTCCTCCTCCCCTAAGAATGTATATTTTAGGTTAGATGGGAGAGGTTTAGTTCAGGCTTTGTTGGCTTGACACTTGATGAAAGTGGCTTTGTACCACTTGATGAAAGTTCTTCAAATTTTGGTGCCCATGTCTCAATAGCATGAGCGGGGCAACTTTGTGGATTTTGATCATCATCTGTTAACTCAGATGTGATAGGTTCCAATAGATAGGATTCAACAGAGGTTTCACAAAATATATCATTCAAATGTTTGTGGGCCAAAGACATGATGGAATTTACTTCTCTCACTTCCTTGTCCTCTTCTATATGCTTGGCAATATTGAAAATATTAGGCTCAAGANCTTATGAACACTTTCTCTAGATTTGTCAGACACAAATCAAACAAATCCCCACATATAGAAAAATCATCCATGAATACTTTCAAAAATTTCTCAACCATGTCACTAGACAAACTCAGCATGCGCCTTTGGAATGTTGCAGGAGCTTTACAAAGTCCAAATAACATCCTTTTGAATGCAAATATGCCAAAGGGGCATGTGAGTGTTGTTTTCTCCTGGTCATCTAGTGCTATCTCAAATTAATTATACCCAAAATACCCATCTATGAAATAATAGAATGCATGTGCAATTCTTTCTAAGACTTGATCAAGAAATGGAAGAGAAAAATGGTCTTTTCTAGTTACCAAATTGAGTTTTCGATAATCTATACACATTCTCCATCCTGTGACGACTCGAGTTGGTACCAGCTCATTGGCATCATTTCTAACCATTATGACCCCAGACTTCTTGGGCACAACTTGGATTGGGCTAAACCATTTACTATCAGAGATGAGAAAGATTATTCCAGCATCTAATAGTTTAAGCACCTCAGTCCTTACAACATCCTTCATGTGAGGGTTCAGTCGTCGCTGCAATTGATGAGAGGGTTTTGAATCCTCCTCAAGGTATATAGCATGATTATAGATTAATAGGCTTATACCTTTTAAATCAGTAATAGTCCACCCAATTGTGCTTTTATGGCATCTAAGGACTTCAATCAGGTTAGACTCTTGCAACTCTACAAGCTTAGATGAAATTACCACTGGGTATGACTCCTCCTCCCCTAAGAATGTATATTTTAGGTTAGATGGGAGAGGTTTAGTTCAGGCTTTGTTGGCTTGACACTTGATGAAAGTGGCTTTGTACCAGTTGATGAAAGTTCTTCAAATTTTGGTGCCCATGTCTCAATAGCATGAGCGGGGCAACTTTGTGGATTTTGATCATCATCTGTTAACTCAGATGTGATAGGTTCCAATAGATAGGATTTAGCAGAGGTTTCACAAAATATATCATTCAAATGTTTGTGGGCCAAAGACTTGATGGAATTTACTTCTCTCGCTTCCTTGTCCTCTTCTATATGCTTGGCAATATTGAAAATATTAGGCTCAAAANATCATTTTCAGAAATCATACACTTGCATAATTCTGAATTGAAAATTTAATGAAAATGCTAACTATGTAATTCAATGAGTGCTAATCAAAACAAATCTAATGAGATTATTCAAAAGAAAATTATTACTGAATTGAAAATTCTTACTTGAGTAATTGTAAAATATCTCTCCAAGGAGGATTAACTCAAAATCTGTAATAGGTTTTACATCTCCACTATATATGTAATCTTAATAATGNCTGGTTGACTGTCCAAAACAATGAAGTCAACAAGAAAGATAAAGTTGTCCACTTGACCAAGGACATCCTCAACAATGCCTCTCAGGACTTTGACAGACATATCTACCAATTGGAGTGNGAAGTGTAATATTTCAGAAAGCTTCTCAAAATAAGGAATTTTACGTGCTCAAAAGTATGAGTTTCTAGGAAAATATTAAGATAGTGCACAACTACGATATGAAAATCCCGCACAATCAGGTTTAGGGTATCACTGCAAAACATAAGAATAATAACCTAATTGTAATGTGANTCTACCAATTGGAGTGTAATACAAGTGGGTTTTCAAGCATCCATTTGGGTTGGGAGGTGGTTTCCATTGAAGGTACCTTATTGAGTGTGACTCACCCTTTATGGGAATATATTTTAGGTGTTGGATAGGCTTCCACTGGTGGGCCTCACTTGAGCCCATACTGATGATAGAGTTGGGCTGGGGCTCTTAAGTTATATTTTGCAGTCCTTTGTATATATTTACATTTGGTCTTGTATATTTTAAGTGCAAAACTAGTATTTTGTTAAAGGCATGTAATGGGACTTTTATGGACATTATTCTTTTGTGAATGAATGAATGTCGTGGATGTTGGTATTCAATACTATATTGATTGAATATTGATGGTTGGGTCCTTGTAATGGTCATATGGGTGTTGTATGCACAAGTTGTGTATTGGGTAGGGTTTCCCCATGCAAAGGAGATTTTGCCCAAATTTTGTTTAATTATAAATCCCGGTAAATGTGGAGTAACGGTGTGGTATTAGGTTATATGGTATTCATAGGTATTCCGCAGGTTGATGGGTGATCAGTGGGTTGAGAAAGGACCCCCGAATCTTGGGACATCATAACNTTGGGTAGGGTTTCCCCATGCAAAGGAGATTTTGCCCAAATTTTGTTTAATTATAAATCCCGGTAAATGTGGAGTAACGGTGTGGTATTAGGTTATATGGTATTCATAGGTATTCCGTGGGTTGATGGGTGATCAGTGGGTTGAGAAAGGACCCCCGAATCTTGGGACATCATAGCTTGGTATTAGAGCCTAGGTTCTTGATTTACCTAGGGCTTGCGAGGCATGGGTCTAGATCATTGTATCCATTGAGCATTGCATATTAAATATGATACGTGTTATTTGGTTTATGTGAATTATATGCATGACTAAATGTATATAAGAATGAGACAAGTGGGTTAGAGATAATAACCTTAGATTGGAAAGGNGTTCTTGATTTACCTAGGGCTTGCGAGGCATGGGTCTAGATCATTGTATCCATTGAGCATTGCATATTACATATGATACGTGTTATTTGGTTTATGTGAATTAGATGCATGACTAAATGTATATAAGAATGAGACAAGTGGGTTAGAGATAATAACCTTAGATTGGAAAAGAAAAAGGATAGGAATCTAGGCATTCCTACTAACAAGAGAGGTTTATTTGGCCTTCCCTACCAGTAGGTCAAGCATGAACCTATCGGTAGAACTTTATCAGACAAAATTTTTGAAACTTCTGTAAGTTTTTATACCGGTAGAACATCTTCGCCTACCGATAGGACTTCTCAGGCAAAAGTACTGGGACATTTCCAACTGGTATAACATTTTTTACCTACTAGTTCTCTGACAAAAGTATTAGGATTTTTCCTACTGGTACAACATTTTTCACCTACCAATAGGACTTCTCTGACAAAAGTATTGAAACATTTCCTACTAGTAGAATATTTTTACCTACCAATAGGACTTCTCTAACAAAAGTACTAGGACATTTCCTACTGGTATAACATTTTTCACCTACCGATAGAACTTTTCTGATGAAAAAGTATAAATTTATTTGAATTTTCCTATCAGTAGAACAAGAGGAAAAAAAATATTTCTAAAATATTTTTACGGTCTTAACTATCGATCCCCAACTCAAGGATGCTAAGTTATTTGTCCATTGCTTCTTTTGTGAATGGATGAAAGTCGTTGGGGTGGTTGTAACAACCAACCGCCACTACTGACTTTTGATCAAGAAGCCTTTATGGTGGCAATGGGTACTATGGCGGCAAACCTAGTTCAGGAGGGTGGCAAACCTAGTTCAGGAGAGTGCCAATGTGAGCCAACGAGGCTCAATCCACTTGCAAAAGTTTAAGGCACATATACCACCAACTATTAAGGGAGAAGGGGATCTGATGGTAGCTGACCATTGGTTTCAGTAAGTGGAAAAGATTTGGGAGATGATGGAGATCACATTTGATGCCACTAAGATAAGGCTGACAACATTTTAGCTTAAGGGAGAGACCCATCTATGGTGGACTTGGGCAAGAACCTCAAGGTACAAAGGTTTGAGGATAGCTTGAAGCTATCCATCAGAGGAAAGATCATTGGTCATAGGTTACATGACTTTGATGAGTTGGTCGAGACAACCATGCCCATCAAGGGAGAGGTGGGTGACACTAAGAGCATCTGGGAGGCCGGAGTCAAGGATAAGAAGAAAGAGGGTCAGTCCTCCACTACTAGTTTGGGGAAAAAATAGAGGACATCTACTCCACAGTGATCGCAAGGGAATGGTTGAGGCTATCAAAGTCAAGGCCAAAGTCAATCCTCTTAAGGTGGGAGAAATTTTAGAACTTCTTATTAGGTGGGCTAAAAGACGTATTTCATATGTCAACAACTAGGCTACATGAAGAAGGATTGTTCACTGAGGTAGGATTCACACAACTATGGGACATCTCAGTCGGGGTTATGTGTTAGAGATTGTGGGATTTAGGTTACAGTTTACCTTAGTGTCATGGATATCATGGAATTCAACGTCATCCTCGGGATGGATTGGTTGGTGGCACATCAAGTCGTAATCGAATGTGATCAAAAAAGGGTTATTGATTATACATCAGAGGGTGTTTTTTTTCAAGTTTCAGAGTGACAGGCATAATGCTCTACCTTAGGCAGTGTATGACTTTTGTTGGCATGAGCAGTTGCTGGGTTGGCTTGCTAGCCTTATCCTAAAGGATAAGGTGAGACAGCAGCTAGGTCTGCCTCGAGTTATGTGTGACTATGCGAATGTCTTTCTGGACGAGTTACAGGGGTTGTCATCACATCGTGATGTAGACTTCACTACTGATTTAAGCTTTGACACTTGTTCCCCTTAAATTTGCACAATTTTGCACAAAACCCGAAAACATAATAAGTTTAACGCATTAACTCTAATTTACACACTAAGCCTAATTTCACTTTGACTGTTTTAACTCACTTCATAAACACAATTGACTTAATAACCTAAGGTATTAACACACTAATTAGGTTTAATCACACCCCCAACCTAAACATTACCAGTCTCTACTAATAAAAATAAATAACAAAAGAAAATCATTTTTTTAGATTTCACGATTGCATTTAGCATATGCAACAAGTCGTTAAACCCCTAGGTGATCCCTAGTGGATGAGTGTTGTCTCGTGAAGGTTTCTAGTGAAGCTACCTACAAACTTCAATGGGTAGAATGCAATAATTCATATTTTTCATAGATAAAATTAAATCACAATTACTCTGATTTTCTAGGATACCTCCTTTTCTTGATCACTATAAGAGTAACACACATTAGCTGTGACACTATCCATATATTTTCATAAAAACTCATGTGTGTGTGCAATGATTCCATTATTTTAAACATCACTTAAGAAATATAACCACCATTCACTTTGCTGTACAAGACTTAGCCTCAATGTCAATCCTTTCTTGGAAATCACTCAGCAAATAACATACTCACATTATAGTGACTATCACTCAAAAATACTCACATAAGGATATTGTTAACAAAGCAAATAATTTCACATGTAATATCAAAAGAACGGTTATTTGAATAAATCTAGAATTTGGCAAAATCTCATGAAGGAATATTAACACCACATCAAACACATTATCAACACTTTCCCTTTTCATGAATAGGTGGAAATAATACACATGCATGACTTTTGGAATCAAAAAAGACTTTATTAGGGTTATAACGTGGCCATGGGTTTAGGGTTTAAGAAACGGCATCAAAGGTATTCAAAAGCTACTGTTTTTTTAATATTGTGGCACACCTTTTTCCTATTTTTCCAAAATTTCACATACATGATATTCTCCATTCTTTCATTTTCTTTCTCATTTTTCACTTTCTTGGCTATTTTCTTTCTTTGCTTCTTTGCTCTTTCTTTTTATTTTTCTTCCACATAATTTTTCTTTCTTTGCACAATAATCACCATCTTCTTTCTTTGCTCTTGTCTTCCTTTTCTTCTGCTCTTGCTTTTCGTATCACACTAACTTAGGAGAGGGTGCAAGAAAGTTAGANCATTCACTTTGCTGTACAAGACTTAGCCTCAATGTCAATCCTTTCTTGGAAATCACTCAGCAAATAACATACTCACATTATAGCAAGGGTATGTCAAATGCATTTTTTCTGTGGCTCGGTTTACTTATGGGTTTTATGAAAAAGAAATTATACTTTTTATGCTCAATCACAGTTAACTAGGGATATAATTTTGTAAAAGAATGGCTAAGGCTCAAAATTAATCCAAAGATGGCCTGAGATCATTTTCAGAAATCATACACTTGCATAATTCTGAATTGAAAATTTAATGAAAATGCTAACTATGTAATTCAATGAGTGCTAATCAAAACAAATCTAATGAGATTATTCAAAAAAAATTATTACTGAATTGAAAATTCTTACTTGAGTAATTGTAAAATATCTCTCCAAGGAGGATTGACTCAAAATCTGTAATAGGTTTTACATCTCCACTATATATGTAAGCTTAATAAAGAAGTGTAATATTTCAGAAAGCTTCTCAAAANAAAATTATTACTGAATTGAAAATTCTTACTTGAGTAATTGTAAAATATCTCTCCAAGGAGGATTAACTCAAAATCTGTAATAGGTTTTACATCTCCACTATATATGTAATCTTAATAATGAAGTGTAATATTTCAGAAAGCTTCTCAAAATAAGGAATTTTACGTGCTCAAAAGTATGAGTTTCTAGGAAAATATTAAGATAGTGCACAACTACGATATGAAAATCCAGCACAATCAGGTTTAGGGTATCACTGCAAAACATAAGAATAATAACCTAATTGTAATGCAAATCAAATGAAATACGCATTCTAACTTAACAAAATTTAACCAAAAACATAAACTAACTATATTAACTTAAACACCAAATTCAAAACAAACATTCAAAATATAAATACTGAAATGAAATGCATAGTTAAAAAGTGTTCAGGAAAGATAGTAGAAGAAGTAATGTTGTGGAATCTTGAAAATCCTTGATCATGAAGTAGATGGGCCTCTACTGAAGTGTCCTATGTGTAGCCTCATGATCTCAATCTGATTCTACTCATAGTCAGCCATGCGTTGATCGAGCTGGGTGACACAGGTCTACAACCCTAGCAATATCTGTTGGTCAGACCTATCATCAACCGGTATGTGTGGTTGTTCTTCTTGTGGCTGAGGCTCCTCTGGTGGGTGAAAATATTCAGCTACCTAAAATGGTTCGGCATACGGTGTGCGTGGCACCTCCGACTGCTCCTTAGGTTGGCCTCCGTGGCTTTTTCTTAAAGATGTCTCGTCTAACGATGCAAAGTGCTCCACCGTCGACAATGAGGGGTCTGTGATCACTCCCTTATTCTTGCATAACTCAAAAACTAACATAGCATATGAAAGTGAGGTCTTCTTTACTTTCACTATCAACATCATCTAGTCCAGTCAACACCATCTGGTCCATGATCAAGTTAGGCAGATCAATAGTATGTCCCATCCCAAAAGCATATAGGAAGTAGGCTCTCTGAGTGTATATCTGGTTTTTCTGGGACTATGGTAATAGACTGTTTACAGTTATCAAGTTCAAAATCCTATAATTGTTTGTCAAATCCCCTTGGTTGATGTATTTATTCGGCATTCCCCATACATAGTCCGGGGTTTCCCATCAATTCTATCCCTATATCAGTCATATTAGGCAATGCAAAGTACGGGTATTACGGGTTTGGATGTCTTGAGATGGGATGGAAAAAATTGTAATTGTGGCCGGTGTAACTTGGAAGGCTACTCCCCTAACAAAACTCAGAACTCCCTTGGCCCGATTTTTTTCACATTACTGTAAAACTCACAGACTATACATTCATATGCAAGAGCAATAAACTTAATGTAATTTAACCAACCACGCATAACAAGATTCTATCTTACACCAATATGCTCAAAATCTTCACAGATGACAGGCTGGTCAGCAATAATAGTTTTAGAGAGAAAATAAGTGTCATACCAGACTTGTTGTTTAATGGTTTCGAACATCGCTATGTTGAAAATATTTCATGCCTGGGGTTGCTGCGGTGGTGCTTCAGACGATGGTGATGATCCTCTCCTAGCCCGACTTGAAGAACCTCTTGTTCTCATTCTTGGATCCATCTTTTCTTGATTTCTCTCTTGATTTTAGCTTTCAATAGGTTCTGATTTGTAAAAGCCTAGAAAATATTATGGGTAAGTGTTTAATCATAATAGAATCGAAGAAATATTGCTAGGTGAAGCGAATCTAAGGAGAGAAGGCAGAGAGAGGCTGCTATTTTTTGTATTCTACTGTGAGGGAAACCAAAAACTGATCAATTTCACTCATGTCTGGTTTTTATATAGGCAGTACCATCCAGACATCACCACCACCGTCCAGACGATGGGATTACACTATTTTGCTTTGCTACCTGTAGGCTACTGTCTGCTGGACTTCTATTGCTTTCCTATTTCAGTTTATTTTCCTACAGTTTCAAACATCAGTTTAATTCCATAATTACACTACTAAACTACTAACATTCCTCATTAAATTCCTAACATAACACAATTAAACCACTATCATAACACTTTATTATTCTAACAATCATACTTACACAAATCTAAATTCATGCACTCCTTGATCGATTTAATTTTAATCAGAATCTTCCAAATCAACATTAGTGACCTGATTAATCTCATGTCTCACGTATCTTGAAAACATGGGACTGGAATAAGATGGTGTCTCAGGATATTCCTTACTCTGCCCATACTTAATCCAGTCGTGGCGATCTAACACGCGACTTGAAATTGATTTCACACACTGATTGTATTCTCTCAAATGCATTAAACGACCACATTTTACACAACCACCAAGGTGATTCGCTAATCGGAATTTGGCAAATGAAATTTTTCCTCACAAGGGTTTTGCTTGACTATTAACAATTTTGAACTTTCTAACAACCTTGCTTTTGCTATGATCAAAGAATGTATATCTTTTGGAAAAATGCGCAACATGCTCAGACTAAACCAAAACAATAGTGCATCCATCTTTGAAAAATTTTAAAAATTTGTTGAAAATTGACTTGCTATCCGGTTCTTTAACGTTTGTCAGTCACAAAGACTAATATGGATTGTTCGCTCCCCCAACCTAAATTTTACATTGTCCTCAATGTATGGCATAATGAAATATAATATTAGACAGTGGTTAATAAGATCTGGAGGCGTGACAAATCCATAGTGCAAAACCTAATATGTAAGGCAAACAACAAACGATTAGTATTAGCTAAATGGAACTCATATCTTGAACAAATCTATCATGATATGGCTTATGCCTTTGACTATTCACTTTGAAAATATTTCCAGATAATGGATTCTCAATTTCAATTGCTCTGTGATAAAAAACTTGCTTGACAATGTAGGGGCCTGTCCATCTCGACCTTAACTTTCTAGGAAATAGACGGAGTCTTGAATTATTGATTAACCCTAATTAAGGCATAATTTAATTTAGTTAATAGGTTAATTGTGTTAGTTAAATAAAGTTAAACTAGTGAAAATAAGTCAAATTAGGGTTAGTGTGTGAATTAGGGATAATGCATTGGTTGTTGTTCTTTTCAGGGTTTTGTGCATCAAAGCTACCAACTACTGGGGAGCCAATTATCAAAGCTACAAACTATAGGGTGCCAATTATCAAAA
>CAUOFW020004980.1:394747-446432 GCA_963454935.2 Ilex paraguariensis
CCAATTTCGTTAAGACAAAATCACAAACCAAACTTCAACAACAAAAGGTTTTACACTTTGTTTTTCACCAGAATTACCTTCAAAGTGATTCACCTCCTTCCCTGAGGAGGAGACCTTGAAATAAGATTCCAAGTAAAACACGACCAGCAAAAGTCTCTTTACGCTTGGGGAGCATTTTTGTTTATACACACACACATTTGACATTTCATTCATCCACCATTCTGTTGCCCTTTCTTTTGACATTATTCCAAGGGAGAGTGACACTCCCCTTCACACACACCATACATACATTGAGAGATGATGTCTGGAGGTTAGGATATTACAACGAAAATGATCAAGCAATTATATAACAGGTCTTTTTGAGACAGCTCAAATGACTTCCACACTATATTCTTATTATAAAAATTTTTCATTCTGGACTTAGCAATCTTAGCATTCTCATATGTCTCATTTCTTAATTCTTCTAATTCATTAATTTGAAGTTTGCGGGATGCACTTGCTTTGTCAATATCAAAGTTCATCATTTTGATTGCCCAGTATGCTCGATGTTCCAATTCCACAAGCAAGTGACATGGTTTATCGTAAACTAAATGATAAGGAGACATTCCTAAAATAGTTTTGTATGCAGTACGATAAGCCCAAAACGTATCAATCAGTCTCAGAGACCAATCTTTGCAGTTCGAATTTATTATTTTTTCTAAAATGTATTTTATCTCCCTATTGCCAATTCAGCTTGTCCACTTGTTTGTGGATGATAAGGGGTGAATATTTTGTGAGAAATCAATATTTTTTCATGAGGTTTTCAAAAAAATTATTGCAAAAATGTGTTCCCCCGTCACTGATAATGGCTCTGGGAATTCCAAATTTGGACAACATATTTTCTTTTAAAAAGTTGACCACTGTGCAGTGATCATTATTTCGACACTGGATAGCCTCTATCCATTTAGAAACATAATCAACGACAATGAAAATGTACAGATAACCAAAGGATGGGGGAAATGGTCCCATAAAATTGATGTCATAACAATCAAAAATTTCAGTGATCGAAATAAGGTTTAAAGGCATCATGTTTCTTTTTGAAATATTCTTCATTCTTTGACATCTGTCACAATTTAGACAAAAGACATGAACATCTTTGAAAAGGGAGGAACAATAAAATCTACACTGCAAAATTTTAGCAAGGGTTTTTTTCTTAAAGAAAAATGCCCTTCGCATGCTTCGGAATGACAAAATGAGATGACTTGACCGATTTCATGATTGGGTACACAACGCCTTATTATTTGATCTTTACAATATTTAAACACATAGGGATCTTTCCAAAATAAATTGTGTACCTCTCTGAAAAACTTCTTTCTATCAATCCTAGTATAATGAAAACGAATAATACTTGTGGTTAAATAATTGGCTATATCAGCATACCATGGTACTTTTGTAACTGCAAATAACTGCTTATCTAGAAAAGTTTATCTGATTGGAATGAATTCCTCCTTTGTATCATAAGTCAGCCTCAATAAATGATCAGCTACCACATTTTCAACTCTCTTCTTGTCTTTGATGATCAGATCAAATTCTTGAAGTAACAGTATCCGATGCATAGTTAAAAGTTACATCTTATTATGCCTTTATAAGATTAATTATGCGTTGATGGTATTTAAATGATGACACTTCATGATAAATAAAGTACAGGGGCTTAAAGGCAACAACATCACTCTTTCAAGTAGTACATAGGTGTTTTTAAGGAGAATTCAAGAAAGAGGAAACAAGTTCGCACGCCATTGAACGTTCAAATGCCATTCCATGTTCAGACTCCATCCCATGTTCGAGCGCCATATTAGACTCATTCAAGATCTTCAGGAGGCTACTAGGGAGATGACACAAGGCTTGCTACTTGACAAAGCTGCATTATCAACCACGTTCGAACTCCAGAAATATGTTCGAATGTAAACCCCAGACAGAATGCAAGCATATTAGATTTCCACCCAGATTTGTGGCACAAGCTTGGACTTTAAGCACCTAGGTCTATCTTTTACCTCCCTCCCTTGTCTATAAATTCCATCCCTTTGGAAAGTGGAAAACCCTCCAAAAGTAACAAGTTTTCTTCTAGTTTCATTAGCTTCCGTTGTAAAGCTTCTTTCTTCTTTTTTCTAAGCTCCCTTGTAAGCTTTGAAGGGTGAGTAGTGTTTCGCTCATTCTTTGTCAGAGATAGGCTAATTTTTTTGATAAACATTAACTTGTAATTAAAAGTTCTTCTACTTGGAGGGATGAGAATTACTCACTTTTCTAGCTTTCTCAAAGCCATGAAGAGTGAGTAGTTTCTCATTCACTCTTTAGTGAGAGGTGATGGACACGTATATTATTGTTTGGAAGTTATATTTGTGAATTTCATTTATGCTTAATGATTTATCTTTCTATTGCTTTTTGAATGATTGAATGTATCTAGCAAAGCTAAAGTATTTTGTACAACAATCTCTTATAGACAAGTTAACTCTTGACATAGGAGAATTCATTGATTTTTTGCAAGCACTCAAGGTAGGTCTTCATGAAAAATTCTCAATCTTCATTATCACTATGCTTAAACTAAGAATGGAGTAATTTAATAGTTGTTGGATGATTTGTAGGTTTGCTTGCTTGTTTGTAGATGGGTTAAGTCCCGACACTAACAATTTTTGCAAATCTCTGCAAATACATCAGAGCCATGCTCTTAATTCATATAGTCCATCTTTATCCTCCGATTAACTTAGGGGTTAATTGAGTATTTACAAAGCACAGATATAACAACCGGATGAACAACTACATGTCCAGATCCTCAAGCTAATGGGTGACTTTTTCAATTAAGAGAATCTTATATTTTGTCTAGGAAATTCTATAATCATCATAACTTCAAATCTCAAGGGTTCCAGTCACTTTGGTCTTTATCACTTACAACTACAAAACACCAACATTACATCCCTATGGATTCGACTCCGGGCTTAACCAGATTATAACTACAACTTGATCACCTGTACTTGGGTGTACACATTTTAGATCGAGTTAGTATCCAATGTAGGAGACTGGTTTAGCATCCTTCTTGGTTTGCAAGTATTTCAAGGTTGCATGATAAATAAAAACAATGATTGAGGATCCAACTAAATATGAACGAAATTTATCTAAAGCAAATACAACATTAAGCAATTCTTTTTCTGTGGTAGAATCATTCATTTGTGCATCATTCAAAATCTTGCTTGCATAGTAAATCACATATGGTTTCTTCTCTTTTCTCTGACCTAACAAAGCTCCTACTGCATAATCACTAGTATCACACATCAGTTCAAAAGGTAAGGACCAGTTAAGAGGTTGCATTATTGGTGTAGAAATAAGCATACTTTTTAGTCTATCAAAATCTAATTGACATGCATCATTCCAATCAAATGGTACATCTTGGCATAAGAGATTACACAGGCCTAGAGATCGAATTAAAATCCTTAATGAATCTTTTGTAGAATCTTTTATGACCTAGAAAGGATAGGACATCTTTTACAGTATTAGGTGGAGGGAGATTGGATATTAAATCAATTTTAGACTTATCGACTTCAATTCCCTCTATAGAAACTACATGACCTAAAACAATACCCTGTGTGACCATTAAATGACATTTTTTCCAATTCAGTACAAGATTTGTTTCTTCACATCGGGTAAGAACTTTTTCAAGATTTTCTAAACATAATTTAAATGAATCACCATACACAGAAAAATCATCCATGAAAACTTCTAAAAATTGCTCCACCATATCACTCAAAATACTTAACATACAACGCTGAAAAGTAGCTAGAGCGTTGCACAATCTAAAAGACATTCTATTATAGGCAAAAGTGCCAAAAGGACATGTAAAAGTGGTTTTTTTCTTGATCATCAATTGCAATCTCAATCTGATTATAGCCGAAATATTCATCTAAGAAACAATAATATGCATGACCGACAATTCTTTCCAAGACTTGATCTAAGAAAGGTAGGGAAAAATGATCTTTTCTAGTGGATGAATTCAACTTTTGATAGTCAATACACATACGCCAACCAGTGACTGTACGTATATGGACTAATTCATTTTCTTGATTTTGTATGACAATAACACTAGATTGTTTTAGCACTACCTGTGTAGGGTTGACCCATTTATTATCAGATATAGGATAGATGATATCAACATCTAACAGTTTAAGTACTTCAACCATGAATATTTCTTTCAAATGTGGGTTCAATCTTCTTTGTGGCTGTTGGTATGGTTTAGAATCTCCTTCTAAGTATATGGAATGAATACATAGAATAGGTCTTATCCCCTTTANTGGGTTCAATCTTCTTTGTGGCTGTTGGTATGGTTTAGAATCTCCTTCTAAGTATTGGAATGAATACATAGAATAGGTCTTATTCCCTTTGTATCTCCTACTAACCAACTAATAGCACTTTTATGACTTTTGTCAATTTCTTTTCTTGGACTTTTGACAATTTTGAAGATNTAACCAACTAATAGCACTTTTATGACTTTTTTCAATTTCTTTTCTTGGACTTTTGACAATTTTGAAGATATTATCACTGGATGAGTTTCATCCTCTCCGAAGAAGACATATTTCAAGTCAGTCGAGAGAGGTTTCAATTCTTCAGACTTGGGTTTAGCAAGTAGTAAATTTTCAAATTTTGGACTCCATGTTTCAATAACTAACACATCTATAGACTCTTCAGTATGTACAGATTCTAATTCACGTGACCCCTTATTTTTACACTCTTTTTCAAGCAGACTCTGAGTTAACAACTCAACACAATTTACTTCACTCATCACTTCTTCTTCTCTGGGCGGTTTTGCCATGTTAAACACATTCAATTCCAAGGTCATATTTTTGAATGAAAGTTTCATGATTCGATTCCTACAATTAATCAATGCATTTGATTTAGCAAGAAATGGTCGACCTAGAATCACAGGAATGTAGGTAGAATCATTTAGAACTAGCTGTGTATCCAAGACAGTGAAATCCACTGGGAAATAGAATTTATCGACTTGAACTAACACATCCTCCACAACTCCTCGTGGGGTTTTCACAGACCGATCTACCAATTACAATGTGACATTGGTGGGTTTCAACTCACCCACCCCTAAGTGTTTATAGACTGAGTATGGAAGTAAATTAACACTAGCTCCTAGATCAAGCAGAGCTTGCTCAATCCAAAATTTTTTGATTATGCATGACACTGTAGGACTTACATGATCTTTGTACTTAAGAGGGGCCTTGTGCTGGATGATAGCACTAACCTGCTCGGTTAAGAATGCTCTTTTCTATACATTAATCTTCCTTTTGACTATGCAAAGGTCTTTTAAAAATTTGGCATAGGATGGAACTTGTTTGATTGCATCCAATAGGGGGATGTTAATCTTTACTTGCTTGAACAATTTGAAGATTTCAGAAAGGTTGGCTGGAGATTTAGGTTTCTTGACTGCTTGAGGAAAAGGTAATAGGACAGGACACGAAGGTTCTTTTTCATTTGGAGGTTCTAGTTCCTTTTCAGTTATAGGTTCAAGCTCAACTGGTCCATTTACTGGGAGTGACTCTGGTTTTGGCTTAGGAATTAACATATTTCTAATGGTTTTTTCTATTTCCTTACCACTTCTCAATGTGGTAATTGCTTGGACCTAAATTGGAGATGGTTCGAAAGACACAACATTAGCCTAGTTTTGACTCTGTAGGGGTTTTGGTTGAGATGGGATTTTTTCCTTCTCTGACGTGTTCAAGGACTGGGTCAATTTGGCTAAATGACTCTTGATATCTTTAATACTCTATGAAGTTTGAGCTTTGAAATCATTGAATGCATGGGTGTGCTAAGTATTAAAACTTGTGTAACTCTTCATGAATTGGTTCATGGTATCCTCTAGACTCCTTTTGTGTGGGGGTTGATATGACTGAGTTTGGGGCTAACATGACTATTTTTGGTACTGACCTGAAGGTAGACCTTGTGATTGACTCACAGGTTGTGTGTTTTTCCAACTGAAATTAGGGTGATTCTGCCACACTGGGTTATAGGTCTCAGAATAAGGATTGGCATAAGCCTTGTTAAAATTGGAAATGGCATTGGACTGTTCCACCAAGACCTATAACCCAAGGTGTCTTAGAATGCAGGAATGCTTGGACATTCCCCCATGGAATTGCATGACAATGCATAGATTTCACATGACTGCTCAGTGGTAGACACTATAGACACTTCCTTAATTTTTATTTTTATTTTTAAAGCTTCAAGCTTTCGGGACAAGGTTGTCATTCTGACCCTTAGGTCATCATCCTTTTTTAATAGATACTTCCCTCCTTGGGATATAGATGGCTTGGTATCAACAATATTTGGAGAGGTCGAATTCCACATTTGGAAACTCTCAAAAATGGTACCAAAGAACTCGAACGCCTCTCCTAAACTCTTACTCATAAATTTTCTCTGGGCCATCATTTCAAAAAATCAACGCAATACAGATGGAAGGGCACCATAGAAAAAACCTATGAGAGTCCAACTCTCAAATGCATGATGTGGGTAAGCTTGGAGAAGATCCTTAAATCTCTCCCAACATTGGTAAAAAGTTTTTCCTTCTTTTACAGAAAAATTTATGATTTGATGGCTCAATGCATTAGTGTGATGCAAAGGAAAAACCTTTTAAAAAAATTCAGTTTGCAAAATTTGCCAACTCGGAATAGACTGGGCTTCTAAAGAATTTAGCCACTGTTTAGATTTGTCCTTCAAAAAGAAAAAAAAAAGTTTCAACTGAACCATTTCAGAATTATCTTGCAAAACACCACATACTTCTTCAAACTCTTTAACATGCAAGTATGGGTTTTCAGAATGCAGACCATGGAACTGTGGTAACAACTATATTGTCCTTGCCTTAATGTTGAAATTTGGAGCATCAGTGGGAAAAGTAACACATGACGGGACAATAATGCGTGTAGGATGCAAATATTCTCTTAATGATCGGACATTCTAAACTACCTCTTGTTCTCTTTGATTATTATGAGCCATGCATAACTCAAATGATGCTTGTGATGAGGATGAAGATGATGGAGATGAAGGATTAGACTAATTTACAGACCGTACTGATGACTTAACAGACATAAACAATAAAAATGCATCTGACAGTAAATATACATATAATACAAACTAAACAACTTCCTTGTTCGATTTGAAATCACCATAACTCCCCAACAATGGTGCCAAAAATCTTGATTGGATCCACCTAAATAGTGTCCTACACCTAAGTATAAGTAGTCAAATTGCAATATAATTCTCAGTTTAAATCTCAGGTCGAACCCACAAAGAGTTAAATATTGAAATTCAAAATAGAAGCTGTGAAGTTGTTACAGATACAAAATGTAGTAGAAATTGCTGGTGGTGTGAGCTTTTGACAATTTCAAATAAACTTAATTAAAATTGTGGAAATGCAATAATTAAAAGGTAGCCTTCAATTCGTGGATTCCACATGAATTATATTGCCTAAGTACAGAAAATGCCACCTTACAACAATTAACCCCCATTTTACTAGAAAGTCAACCAGTAGGTGTGATGTATATTGAACCATATCCAACAACTGATTAAGTTAGCTGGCAGGTGTATATTCAATGCAACAATCAAATAAACCAAGTGAACCAGAAGACAAGCCATTCAGGAAGAATACTTGAATTACTCAATCAGCATCTCTATGCCATGCATTAGTTAAACAATTATAGTAAACCAAAAGGCAAGTCATTTTAGAGGAATACTACAGTTATTCATTTGGTAGGTTGATGATTCACTGATGACGAGATTCTGGTTTATGTATTGAATCAAAAGCATTGGCTATACTGAGACTTAACCCCTCTATAACCAATCAATTAACTGTTACATAAATCCCAATCACGTACATCACTGTATCATGTATGAAGTACATAATCAGAAGATAGTATGGTATATAGCATTAGGTACCACTCAGTCTTCATAATCATGAGCATATTATAAATGTAACCATCCATCAATATGGAAGGTATATATATAACATTAAAGCATAGTTAAAACATTGGCATTTCCATAACTTAAACAATATCATATATATCTTCACCCTCCACTGAAGAGTACAAGCAGACTACTCATGCCCCATTCCTATAGACAAGTAGGAGGTGCAAAATAGTTCCATTACAATACAAAATAAAATACAGACAATCCTTTCCCAAGGAATAGTTGAAACACCACCACTCTTACTACCGGTTAGGGCACAAAAATGGCAGAGGTTCAACCCTCCAAGTAAAAAGGAATAACAGAAATGTAGAAGAAAGAAAAGTTACGAGAACGTAGGTTGGAAAGCTGGCTGGAAGTGGTTCGACAGGGTTTTGCTATACTGTTTCTCTTTCTCTCTCACTCTTTGACTATTTCTGATTCTCTGAACTGACCCTAACCTCTCTTCACTTCCCTCCACTCTCTCTCGTGTGTCTTTTGAAACTGTAGCTGACAAGGCTTATTTATAGGCATTGGAGGGGATGGTTGAGGCGGCAGAACTTGGATGGACAAATATGAGTGAAGTTGTTGCATTAATTAACCAATAGGAGGAAAAAGGAGCTTAAGGCAGTTTAGCCACCATCTGGACGGTGCTAAACCTTTGGACTTCTTGTGGATTTGCTAGATAGATTTGGTTAGTAATTGAACTTGCCTCCCCTATTGATTTAAGCTTTGACACTTGTTCCCCTTAACTTTGCACAATTTTTGCACAAAACCTTGAAAAATAACAAGTTTAACGCATTACCTAATTTATGCACTAACCCTAATTTCACTTACTTTGACTGTTTTAACTCACTTCATTAACACAATTAACCTAATAACTTAAGTTATTAACGCATTAATTAGGGTTAATTAGATATCCCTAAGACGATATTTAAGATGCGATACAAACATTTTGTGTTTACGGTGATGCCTTTTGAATTATCGAATGCCTCAGTAGCATTCGTGGATCTTATGCATAGAGTGTTCCAACCCTATCTAGATGAGTTTGTTCTAGTCTTTGTTGATGACATTCTAATCTACTCCAAGTCTGAGGAAGAACATGAGGGTCACTTGAGGATCATTCTCCAAACCTTGAGAGACGATCTATTGTATGCTAAGTTCAGTAGGTGTGAATTTTGGCTAATAGAGGTGAAGATTTTGGATCATGTCGTGTTCGCTTTGGGTGTATCTATTGACTTGGGGAAGATTGAGGGGTCATAAGTTAGGAGAGGTCAAAGTCAGTCTTCGAGATACGCAGTTTCTTGGGATTGACAAGGTACTATCAAAGGTTCATTGATGACTTCTTTTAGCTAGTTGCACCTATAACTATGCTGACTAGGAAAAAGGTTGGATTTCATTGGGATGATTCATTTGAGAGGGCATTTTAGGAGTTGAATAGGAGGCTTACTTAAGATCCTATTCTTACAGTGCCGGAGAGGGGACAGAGGTACATAGTGTCTTATGATGCCTGAAGGATGGACTGTGATGTGTCTTGATGCAGTCTGGGAGAGTGGTTGCTTATGGCTCTTGACATCTTAAGAACAACAAGAAAAACTATCCTACACATGACATGGAATTGGTAGCGCTATTATTTGTGCCTTGAAGGTATGGCACCATTATTTGTATGGAGAACAGTTTGAGGTGCTTTCAGACTTCAAGAGTAAGAAGTACAACGAGACCTTAACATGAGCCAGCGCAAGTGGATATAGTATCTGGAGAATTATGACTTCACTTTGCATTACCATCCTCGTAAGACAAATATGGTGGCAGATGCACTCAGTCAAATGTCATGGGGAGTCTTGGTCAGGATTGCTTCCTGAGGATGGCAGATGCTCGAGACTATGAGGCAATTCGGGCTACACTATAGGGATCAAGCTAAGTCATTTTGGGCAGTCTGGTGGCTACGCCTTCCTTATTAAGTAGGGTGATCGAGTCCTATGGGTAGGACACAGAGATATTGTCCATCTAGGATTGGGTACATTTGGGTACATGTGACGAGGGCTAGGCTATTCATGTTGATGGCATTCTTTGATATAGGAGTAGAATTGTGGTTCCCTAATCTATGGGTCTTAGAGAGGAAACCCTTAAGGAGTTTCATTGTTCCCGTTTTGCTGTGTATCCCGATGGTATGAAGATGTGTCATGATCTTTGACCTGACCTGATTCATGTCAAACACCTAAGTATAAGTGGTCAAATTCTTATATTTCTCGGTCAAATCCGAGGTCGAATCCATAGGGAGCTAACTATCTGTAATCAAAACAGAAACAGTGAAATTGTCATGTGTGTTGTGTGCAACGAAAACAACTTGTTGTGCAAGCTTACAATTATCAAATAAAAATTTAGCTAAAACTTTGAATAACAATTATAAAAAGGTACTCTTCCGTGCGAGGATCCAACATGCTTTATACTGTTAATTTATGAAAACGCCACCTTACATCGATCAACTCTCATTTCATTGGAAAGTTAACTAGTAGGTTTGATGTATATTGAACCATAACACAACAATTGATTAGCTTAGCCAGAAGTTCTGTTGTCCGAATTTGATATTGAAAATTTACACAAGTATACATGATCAACAAGTAATAAAGTGATAAATAGAGTATCGTTCCCACGGATAATTATTACTAATAATATTCAAGTACTAACTTTATATCAATTCAATTCTATTTAGACAACTGGAATTGACTAAGAATTCAGTACTTTAAAACTAAATCTAAACTTAATAATCAAGGGTTGAATTTACCGGATAAAAGAAGTTAAGATTACAACTTCTCCTAATGCTTCGTATAAATGTTTTCACTCTCTTTCCAATTAATAGATCAAAATAAGTTGTTAACTGAGAACTCAAAGTTATTTATCAAACCTCTTTCGATAGTTAGATAAATTATCTCTTCCAATTAAATTACTATATTCCTATGCAAAATAATTTGGAATAGACTCATTAAGTTCAAACTCTCATAAAAGTTACACACAACATATAGGTATATTTCTATCCTATATACAAATCTAGCAATTCAATCCTAAGAAGAATTAACTAGACGCATGTCATCATATTCTAATCTAAACCTAGAATTCATCTTCCAATTTCATCTAGGTTATCAAATTAATTGTTGGCCACACAATCATATATTAAACACAAAATATGACAAACAACTCATACATGATAGAACTTGAAACGAGAGTAGATCAATTTAACTAAACATTAGTTTCCGTTGTAATCTTAATAAAAATTTAGTTCATAATGTAATTGAAAAAAATATTCTCAAATTAAACAACATCTCAGAAAATCAAGAAGTAAAAGTAAGAGAAAAGAATGAAAACTTAGTTGCAATCTTCACTCTATCTCTAGCCTTCGATTTTGATTTTCTTCGTGTTGCTTCCTTCAATCCTTGTCTTCAATTTTCTTTTAATCCTTGGTCTTTTCTTTTGTTAGTAGCCTCCAAAATCAGTATATCCTTTTCCAACTCAAACCCTAGCATATATGTATCATTAGGGTTTAATTTTGGGTAAAAAATAAGTCAAAACTCACGTCCAGAACCAACACAAGCGCCTAGGCACTGAAAAGGTGCTGAATGGATAGTATGTGGGTGCTGAAAAGGCACTGGGTCCGCGTTGACCTTTTTTAAGCCTTCAGCTCCCTTGTTGCTTAACCTTCAAAAATTCAATACTTAGGCTCCAAATTGATCTTTTTTCCTTCAANGGGTGCTGAAAAGGCACTGGGTCCGCGTTGACCTTTTTTAAGCCTTCAGCTCCCTTGTTGCTTAACCTTCAAAAATTCAATACTTAGGCTCCAAATTGATCTTGTTTCCTTCCAAATGATGATTCCTACCAAATAACATCAAAACACACAAAAAAAATAAAAATGTACATAAAATAATTAAAATCTTGCAAATTCATCAAGTCGAAAATACTCAATTCGTAGGTATAAAACCCACTCATCAAATGCCCCCAAACTTAAATCTTTTCTTGTCCTCAAGCAAAATACTAAGAACAAAAACCATAAAAATTAACCCTAAAAACCAAATACTCAAACAATGGATCAATATGAATCTGAATAATGGCCCCAAAAAGTTACTACAAATAATAATTCACGGAAAACTTCAAAACAGTGCAAAATCTATCAATTCAACATACTCCTTACTTTTACCTCTGCTCATGACCCTTTACATACATGTACATATCCGAATTGTTAAGCTAGTCATCACCTAAATACATTTATGTAATCAAATGCTTCATAGGAGATACTCAATATCAACTCTGTAAACTTATGTTTTACATTAACCTCCGCTTATTAAGGCAGCCATATAACTAGAAGGTCCAAAGAATTTTTTTTTGTTTTCATTTGGTGAGTGCATTTTATGTTCCATCTCACCTCCTATTGAGCGAGTGCGTTTTACGCTCCATCTCGTTTTTGACATGTGTTTATAAGTGAGTGCGTTTTACGCTCCATCTCTACTCACCACATGCCCCCTCTCTTGTTTCTTGTTTTCCTATTGTGTTTTTCATCTAACTCATGAAGGATCAAATCAAAATAATTTTCAAAAACTCATTTTTTTTTTCTATACTAACCCATCATAACCAAAATTTCCCTCAAACTTATATGAATACCTCAATTTGCCTTGCATAATGCTTAAATAAGTTTTCTAAAGTTTCAATGATATCTCCCACAAGCATTTAACCAAATAAATTCTCTAAATAATAACTAACCAAATAGATGGATATGTGCTCATGAATGAAAAGATCGCAAACAGTATAAAACCAACTAGTATGTCAAACTACAGACTCAACATGTTCATCAATTTTCCTTCAATTGACAATTAATTTCATTCATCATTGGCCATGATCAAATTCAATCAACCCATTCCTCATTATCCACTGAGTCGAGAGTGTATTTGGGAAACATCGATGGACTAAGAAACTATATTGGAGGTGTGCCCGAGCTGAATCCACAATTGTTAAACATTTGGACTAGTGTGGAATTGAATTCCATTGAGTACTCCATGAAGGTGTCCATTTGACGGGCAAGTGTATCATTGCGTTTAGACTCACATCAAGATTCCCTATGTAGCTCTTGTGTCTCTCTACATAACTCCTGTGTGTCTTGACACAATCCACGCATCTCAACAACTAGCCTCTCCATAGGTGATTGGGATGAGGTAGCAGTTGGTTGAGGAGGCCTTACTGGTTTGCCAGAATTCTAAGGCATATCCACCATAACATACCTGACACCCATATGATCGGAGAAACCACCCTTCCATACCTTAAAGTGGCTAATGATTTGATGATCAATTTGCACTTGCGGTTGTTGAGCCAATTCATCGGCACTCTATGTGACTTTTACCTTCTTACATAGTCTGCAAATTAATGACGGGTGAGGCAGGCCGATAGTTGAACCTCCCTTAATAGCCTTTGTGATTGAGTCTTGAATAACTTGGCCCACATTAATGCTTTTTCCTATAACTATGCAAAAGTGAATCTTCTCGGTCTCCTTTAATGTCCACTTAGCACCTGGCTTACATAGACACGTGATCACCTCGTATAAGCGAGTTCTTTGGTTCTGTATGTCGTATACTCATCGTCATCTGAAATATCTTCTATGTTATAATAGGCATTGACGTGTGCCATGTCAAATGAGACTGCTTTACCCGGACTTGAACCACATGGTTTTTGGCCTCCTCGGCATTGGCATAAAATTCTTTTACAATGGGGATTACGGCTGCCTTCGGCTGTTCTATGAAATCTAACCAACCACGCTCTATAATCATGTCGTGTACACACCCATCATACGTCTTATCTAGGTGAAGGCCGCGTTTGGGAATCAGTACCTTTTTCGCCAACCATATGTGAAATCTCTCCAACGCTGCTTCACTAACAAATCTCTTTTTGTCGTATAGCTTGGAAGATTTAGAGTTTTCCCCTCTTTGGCATTTTGTAGACATGTTGAATATGCAATAATAAACCCTCAGAACAACTTAAATTAGGTCACAAAGTAGCTAACTAAACTTTGTTTCCTTTTGGGTAATTTAACAAACACCTTGTGTGCAATGCTCAATTCTTCAAGAATAAGCCATCCCAAATCTTATGAGCACCACCAAAGAAAACACCCAACAATCTCTCACAAGCATTTAAATAGACTTAAACATTATCCATGGAGAGTGATCGAGAATGGTACCTTAAATTGCAAAGTTTGTTCTTTACCCATGGAGAATGGAATAACCCTTGTTGCTAGTTGAGGCTCATTGATGCCACTTGAGAGGTGAGAATGTTGTGGAAAGGAGTTGGAGATATTCAAGATGATGGAGTGAAATTTTGGATGAATAAAAGTTGGTGTGTATGTATTTTTAGAGGTTTGAAATTTTGTGGTAGTGGTAGGAGTTGATTTGGGTTGATGTATGTAAAGCTGATGGGTATTTTATATTGCTAAAAATCTGAGTTTGGGAGCTGTTTGTGATGTTTAGAATACTAAAAATCTGGTTTTGGGAGCTGTTTTTGATGTTTAGAATGCAGAAATTCTGAGATGGAAAGCTATTTTTGATCAGTAGGAGGGCTGCTTGGGCGTTGGATCTACGCTAGGTAAGCAGAATCTGGGCATTGATTTTGCGCTGGATTAGTGCTGTTGGGGTAGATTGTGGGTGCAGGGGCGCTGAACCTGCATTGGAACAGCGCCGGGTAAGTAGAATCTGGGCACTGGGGCGCTGATTCTATGTTGGAACAGAGTTGGGTAGGCAGTTTTTTTGGGTGCCTGGGCGCTAGATTAGCGCCTGGCTCCTTCTTTCCAGTTGCTTTATTTTCTTTGGCTTCTCTTGCCTTGTTCAATCCCCGGTACCTACAAGCAATTGACACACTAATTAAAAATGCATTACTAATCTAAAAACGACATTGATATACAATAAATATATAAAAAAAATTAAACTCAAATAAAATAAAAATTTAAAAGCTAAATTTTTGGGTTGCCTCCCAATTTGCACTTGGTTTAAAGTCATCAACCTAACTACTCCCTGTTGTCATTTCGGATCAGAGAGGGTGATTGAGGTCTTTTGAAGATCAACATCGCCACCCCAATAGTGCTTCAATCTTTGCCTGTTCACCTTAAACGTTCTCTTCAGGTTGGGTTCTTCAACTTCAAGTGCTCCATGTGGGAACACTTTAGTAACCATAAACGGTCCTGACCACCGTGATTTGAGTTTTCCCGGGAAGAGTTTTAACTACGAATTGAACAGGAGTACATCTTGTCCCAGTTCAAACTTTCGCTCAATGATCTTCTTATCATGCCATCTTTTTATCTTCTCTTTATAAAGCTTCGCATTCTCGTATGCTTGGAGATGGAACTCATCCATCTCATTCAACTGCAAGGGACGCTTCTCACCCGTTTCATGCAAGTCAAAGTTAAGTTTCCGAATAGCCCAATATGCACTATGCTCTAATTCCATCTATAGATGACAAGATTTGTCATACACAAGCATATACGGAGACATCCCAATTGGTGTTTTATATGTTGTTCAATAGGCCCACAAGGCATCATCTAGTTTCTTCAACTAGTCTTTTCAGTTGGGATTAACAATTTTCTCTAGAATCCGCTTCACTTCTCTATTCAAAACTTCGGCTTGGCCACTGGTCTGGGGATGATAAGTTGTGGCGACCTTATGGGTGACTCCATATTTAGCAAGAAGGACTGCAAAATATTATTAGAAAAATGCATACCTTCATCGCTAATGATTGCTATTGGTGTACCAAACCTAGGGAAGATGTCTTTTCGGAGGAAATTTAACACCACCTTTGCATTATTGGTAGGCAAATCACCTGCTTCAACCCAGTTTGAGACATAATCCACTACAAGTAATATGTAAAGATTATTGTAAGATGATGAAAATGGGCCCATGAAGTCTATACCCCAGACGTCAAAGATTTCAACCTCCAAAATATTATTTAACGGCATCTCATGTCACTTAGAAATATTTCCAATTCGTTGACATCTGTCACACTTTAATGTGAAAACATGGGCATCCTTAAATAGAGTTGGCCAATAAAAATCTGATTGAAGGACTTTTGTTGTTGTTCTCTCTCCCCTATAATGCCCTCCATAACATGATGAGTGACAATGCTGCAAAATTCCTTAGATTTCTTCCCTGGGTACACATCTTCTTAACATCTGATCTACACATTGTTTAAATAGGAATGGTTCATCCCAGATGTAATGCTTCACCTCGTGCAAGAAATTTTTCCTTTGTTGGTTGCTCATTTTAGCGGGAAACACATGACTCACTATATAGTTCACATAATCTACATACCATTGTGCTCCTTCTGAAACATAAAATAGTTGCTCATCCGGAAAGGATTCATTGATCATTACACCATCACCCTTTTGCTGTACGATTTTCTCAAGTTTGGAGAGATGATCTGCCACTTGATTTTCTGTTCCCTTTCTGTCCCGAATCTCTAAATCAAACTCTTGAAGCAAAAGGACCCATCGAATCAAGCGTGGCTTGGTGTCTTTTTTCAAGATCAAATACTTAATGGCGGAGTGATCTATGAACACTAACTGCTAATAATTCTTTCTCAGTGGTTGTGTAGTTGAGTTGTCCATCCAATAATGTCTTGCTAGCATAATAGATAGCATGAAACATTTTTTCTTTTCATTGCCCTAAAATTGTGCCAACTGCAAAGTCCTAGCATCACACATTAGTTCAAACGACAAATCTCAATTTGGTGCCACTATCACAGGGGCAATTATAAGCCTCGAAGGGCTCTATGCATGCCTTATCAAAATTGAAGGATATGTCTTTCTCTAAAAGGTTGCACAAAGGCTTCATGATCTTGGAAAAGTCCTTTATGAATCATCTATAAAATCCTGCATGTCCCAAAAAACTCCGAATTCCCTTGACTGATGTTGGTGGTGGTAGATTTTCAATAGTTTCTATTTTTGCCCTATCCACCTTTATCCCAACAGCAGAAATTTTGTGCCCCAAAATAATGCCTTCTTGAACCATGAAGTGACACTTTTCCCAGTTTAACACCAAGTTTGTTTCCACACATCTTGTCAACACCAGAGTTACATTCTCTAAACATAGGTCAAAGCTGTCTCCAAATACCAAAAAATCATCCATAAATACCTCAAGATTTTGCTCAACCATGTCAGAACANTAAACATAGGTCAAAGCTGTCTCCAAATACCAAAAAATCATCCATAAATACCTCAAGATTTTGCTCAACCAGGTCAGAAAATATTGCCATCATGCATCGTTGAAACGTTGCAGGTGCGTCGCATAATCCAAAAGGCATCCTCCGGAAGCCAAAGGTTCCATAAGGGCAGGTAAACGTAGTCTTCTCCTGATCCTCGGGTGCTATTGTGATTTGATTATAGTCAGAAAAACCATCCAAGAGACAGTAGAATTCATGCTCAACCAATCTATCAAGCATCTGATCAATGAACGGTAGAGGGAAGTGATCTTTTCGAGTGGCCTTATTGAGTTTGCGATAATCCATACATACTCACCACCCAGTCACTGTCCGTGTTGGAATTAATTCGTTGTTCTCATTGGACACTACCGTCATGCCTCCTTTCTTCGGAACACATTGAATTGGACTAACCCATGAACTGTTTGAGATAGGGTATACAATTCCAGCATCCAACCACTTTATGATTTCTTTCTTGACCACCTCCTTTATGATAGGATTTAATCGGCGTTGTTGCTCAGTCACAGGCTTAGCCTCATCTTCAAGCAAAATTTTGTGCATACAAATTGAGGGACTAATACCCCTAATATTTGTAATAGACCATCCTAAAGTTTTTTTGTACTCATGAAGGACTCGCAACAGTTGAATTTCCTGAAATTCATCAAGTGAAGTAGAAATAATAGCAGGTAAAGTAAAAGAATCACCCAAATACGCATACCACAGATGATTTGGAAGAGGTTTAAGCTCCAATACAGGTGGTTTTTCCAAAGATGACTTTACACAAGTAGAGCTTCCCTGAATGATCCAAAGTCTCAAATTGTTGCTTGAACTTGACAACTCGTGGAGTAGCATTCAACCATTGTACAAACTCTAGAGGAGCA
This sequence comes from Ilex paraguariensis, assembly GCA_963454935.2. Lineage (NCBI taxonomy): Eukaryota > Viridiplantae > Streptophyta > Magnoliopsida > Aquifoliales > Aquifoliaceae > Ilex > Ilex paraguariensis. The sequence continues at coordinate 412,810 of CAUOFW020004980.1, forward strand.
GGGTTGTCCGAAACAATGGAACTAACAAGTGATGCCTCAAGGGGATCTGAAATACACCTCCCTACGAATATCTCATTTACTTTATCTTTCACCAAATCAACCTGAAAATAGTCATCTACTTCCTTAGGAAATTTCATAGTTGAAAATATATTAAATGTCACCTCTTGATCTTGGACTCGCATAGTTAGCTCACCTTTCTGTACATCAATAAGTGTTCTCCCTATTGCTAAGAATGGTCACCCAAGAATAATAGGTATTTCTCTATCTTCCTCACAATCTAAGACTATGAAATTAGCTGAAAAAATAAACTTATCCACTTTAACTAGAACATCCTCAACTATGCTTCTTGGATAAGTGAGTGAACTATCCGCAAGCTGCAATGTAACATTAGTAGGCTTTGCTTCATTCAAACCCAATTACTGATAAATTGAAAGTGACATTAAGTGAGTACTAGCTCCCAGATCACACAATACTTTCCCAAAAAATTGGCTATCTATTGTGCATGGAATTGTAAAGCTACCCGGATCTTTAAGCTTTGGTGGTAGCTTCTTTTGAAGAATAGCACTACACTCCTCTATAAGTACCATTGTCTCAAAATCACCCAGTTTTCTCTTCCTTGACAAAATTTCTTTCATAAATTTCACGTAGCTAGGCATTTTCTCCAATGCGTCTGTAAAAGGGATATTAATTTGGAGCTTCTTGAACACTTTCAAAAATTTGGAGAACTGTTTATCCAACTTCTATTTCTGCAAACATTGTGGAAATGGCACGGGAGTCACAATAGGACTCTGCTTTCCTTCCTTAGAACATGCACTTGAATCATCTTCTTTCTTCTCATGTTCCACATTCTTGCTATCTTTATCTACATTCCTACTATCCTCTCCAAGTGATTATTTTGGAGTTTCACCAACAACTTCAAATAGTTCTCTTCCACTTCGTAATGTAATAGCCTTGCAATGCTCCTTACCTTCCCTCTTAGGATTGATCTCCGTATCACAAGGTAATGTGCCTTGAGGTCAGTTGTTAATGGCATTAGCAAGCTGTCCCATTTGATTTTCTAGGTTTCGAATTGATACTTCTTGACTACTCATCCTTGTCCCATTTTGGGTTATGTACTTGGAAAACAGATACTCCAAATTCGACTTCTTTTCTTGCTGTGGTGGAGCTTGATTCTAAAAGCCTAATGGGTATGATTGTCTTGGAGCAGAAGATTGAGCTTCATTATTATTCCATGAAAAACCCAGATGATTCCTCCAACCAGGGTTATAGTTGTTGGAGTTATTGTTGTACTGTTGCCTATTGTGATTACCAATGTATTGTACCGACTCTGGATTAATTGTACATTGATCACTCGGATGGTTCCTAGCATACAATTCACAAATGATTGCCACACTCTGAATAGGTTACACCCCTAGAGCACCAACCTTCTTTGTCAATGTAGCAACCTGTGCAGCCAATGCAGTAACCGCATCAACTTCATAAATCACTGCTACCTTTGGCTGATTGATCCTTGTAAAAGGCCACTAATAATTGTTGGCAACCATTGTCTCCAATAACTCGTATGCTTCATCAACAAAATTTTTCATCAATGGCCCACCTGCAGCTGCATCGATACTAGTCTGAGTAGCACTAAACAACCCGTTGTAGAATGTTTGAACTGGCAACCACTTAGGAATACCATGGTGAAGGCATTTTCGGAGTAAATTCTTGAATCGCTCCCAAGCTTCATATAGAGTCTCAGAATCATGTTGTGCGAATGATGTGATGTCATTCCTCATCCTTGTAGTTTTAGCTGGTGGAAAAAATTTAGCTAAAACTTTTTTAGCTAAATTTGTCCACGTGGTAATAGAACCCAACGGAAATGAATGCAACCAAATCTTCATCTTATCATGAAGTGTGAAAGGGAAAAGTCAGAGTCTAATTGCATATTCAAAAACTCCATTGTATTTGAACGTGTCACAAATCTCTAGAAAACTCACCAAATGATCATTTGGGTCCTCATTAGGCAAACCCCCAAACTACACTAAATTCTGAATCATTTGGATGGTACCCGGCTTGATCTCAAAACTGTTTGCTTGAATTGCGGGCCTTTGAATACTCGATTGTATTTCCATAGCAAACAGCATAGCATAATCCCTTAATGATTTCTGTTCATCTTCAGCCATAGCTTCTTGATTCTTTGCTTCTTGTCACTGCTTTTGCAAGTTTTGGAGCCTTCTTTCGATTTCGTCTTTGTATGGTAGTGCCTCCTGACCTATAGATCGTGTTTGCATACGAAATTCAAGAGTTCTTACGAAAACAATTGAAACAAAAAAATAAATAAGTTTAAACTAAGATCAAATTGATTGAAATTAATATTGAAATAATTGCTAGAATAATTCCCCTGCAACGGCGCCAAAAACTTGTTGTCTGAATTTGATATTGACAATTTACATGCAAGTATACACGATCAACAAGTAATAAAGTGATAAGTAGAGTATCATTCCTACGGAGAATTATTACTAATAATATCCAAGTACTAACTTTATATCAATTCAATTTTATTTAAACAATTGAAATTAACTAAGAAATCACTACTTTAAAACTAAATCTAAACTTAATAATAAAGGGTTGAATTTACCGGGTAAAAGAAATTAAGATTACAACTTCTCCTAATGCGTCGTATAAATCTTTCCACTCTCTTTCCAATTAATTGATCAAAATAAGTTGTTAACTGAGAACTCAAAATTATTTATCAAACCTCTTCTGATAGTTAGATAAAATTATCTTTCCCAATTAAATTACTATATTCCTATGCAAAATAATTTGGAATAGATTCATTAAGTTTAAAATCTCATAAAACTTACACACGACATATAGGTATATTCCTATTCTATACACAAATCCAGCAATTCAATCCTAAGAAGAATTAACTAGACGCATGTCATCATATTCAGATCTAAACCTAGAATTCATCTTCCAATTTCATCTAGGTTATCAAATTAATTGTTCGCCACACAATCATATATTAAACACAAAATATGACAAGCAACTCATACATTCTCAATAGAACTATAAACGAGAGTAGATCAATTTAACTAAACATTATGTTCCGTTGCAATCTTAGTAAAGATTTAGTTCATAATATAATTGAAAAACATCATTCTCAACTTAAACAACATCTCAAAAAATCAAGAAGTAAAAGTAAGAGAAAAGAATGAAAACTTAGTTGCAATCTTCACTTTCTCTCTAGCCTTCGATTCTGATTTTCTTCGTGTCGCTTCCTTCGATCCTTGTCTTAAATTTTCTTTTAATCCTTAGTCTTTTCTTATGTTAGCAGCCCCCAAAATCAGTATATCCCTTTCCAACTCAAACCCTAGCATATATGCATCATTAGGATTCAATTTCGGGTGAAAAATAAGTCAAAACTTGCGTCCAGAACCAACACAAGCGCCTAGGAGCTGGAAAGGTGCAGAATGGATAGTATGTGGGTGCAGGGGCGTTGAAATTGTGTTGAGTCTGTGCTGGCCTTTTTTTAAGCCTTTATCTCCCTTGTTGCTTAGCCTTCAAAAATCCAATACTTAGGCTCCAAATTGACCTTGTTTCCTTTCAAATGACCTTGTGTGCTTCCAAATGATGATTCCTACCAAATAACATCAAAACACACAAAACAAATAAAAATGAACATAAAATAATTGAAAACTTGCAAATTCATCAAGCCAAAAATACTCAATTCGTAGGTATAAAACCCACTCATCAATGTCTATGTACCATGCAACAATCAAATAACTCTAGTAAACTCGAAAGTGAAATATTCAAAAGGTTTACTCTAGCTATTTAATTGGTAGGTTGATGATTCAATGATGACAGAGTTCTAGTTTATGCATGGAATCAAAAGCATTGGCTATGGCAAGACTTAACCCATTTATAGCCAATCTTCTGATTTTGACATAAAACCTAACTACGTACAGTATCATGCATGAAGTACTTAATAATAATAGATAGAATGGTATATATCAATAGGCTTTGCTCGATGTTCATAACCATGAGCATATTATAAATGTAACCATCCATCAATTAAGGGAGGTACAAACATTAACGCATAAATATAATATCAACATTTTCATAACATATACAGTGTTACACATGCATTCACACTTCACGGAAGAGTATAATCAGACTATCCACGCCTCATTGCTATAGACTAGCAAAAGGAGTGAGATAATACCATTACAACTGGAAACAAAATACAACACGTCCTTTCCTGAGGAATAGCTCAAACGCTACCATTCTTATTACCATGTAGGACACAAAAGTGGGAGAGGTTCAACCCTCCAAGTAGAAAGGATAAACAAAAATGTAGAAGTAGAGAAAATTCTGGCTAGGAAGTGATTAGGGTTGGGCTCCACTTATTCTCTGATTGAAATTCCTCTTGAAATCTATCTTTCTCTCTGTCTTGAACTCTTCTGACCCCTCTAGCAAATCCCCTAAAAAAATGGCTAAACTCAGGTATTCATAGGCACTAGAGAGATGCTTCAAGGAAGCAGACACCCGGATAAACCAATCAAGGTATTTTGTTGCTTAATTGGACTAATGGGAGAGGAGAGAGAGTTGAGGCGGTTTAAGCACTGTCCGAATGCCATCACCACCGTCCGGACGATATCATTTCTTTGGTTTCCTTGCTTGGCCAACCTTCCTTGTTTGACTTATTGATTTGTGAATTATACTTGCCTCCCCTTACTCCTTTAGTCTTTGCACTTTGGTCCTCTTGAATTTCTATATTTTCACTTGAAACCCTGCAAAATGCACAACTTACGCATTAACCCTAATATTTTATAACTTAATCATTTTAACCTAATTCACACACACAATGAACTTTAAAACCTAATTCATTTATGCATTATTTAGGGTTAATCACACCCCTAACCAAACATTACTAGTCCCTAGAAATAAAAATAAATAAACTAAATAAAATCACTTTTATAGATTTCACGATTGCATTTAGCATATGCAACAAGCCGTTAAACCCCTAGGTGATCCCTAGTGGACGAGTTTTGTCTTGTGAAAGTTTCCTGTGAAGATACCTACAAACTTTGAAGGTTAGGATTCCTTAATTCATATTTTTCACATATAAAATTAAATCACCATTCCTCTTTATTGCCAAGATATTTCCCTTCCTTGATCTCTATAAGAGTAACACACATTAGTTGTGACACTATTCCATATATTTTTAGAAAAACTAGTGTGTGTGTAAGGATTCCTTTATTTCAAAAACTCTTAAGAAATATCACCACCCTTCACTCTATTGTACAAGAATTAGTCTCGATGTCAATACTTTCCTGGAAATTAATCAACAAAGAATACATTCAAATTTTAGTGACTGTCACTCAAAAATTACATGCGAGAAATATATTATTATCAAGGCAAAGTAATAGCATATATAATATCTCAAAGAAAGTTATTTGAATTAAACCGGAATTTGGCATAATCTCATGAAAGAATATTAACACTACATTAAACAACATTATCAACACTCCCTTTTCATACGCTTAGGCGGAGATAATACGTATGCATGACTTATGGAATAAAAAAGGACTTTATTAGGGTTATAACGTGACCAAGGGTATTGGGTTTAAGAAACAACGTCAAAGGTATTAAAAAAGCTATCCTTTCTTGATTAGTGTAGCACATCTCTCTCCCATTTTTCCCAAAACATGATATTTCCCATTTCTACATTTTCAATCCCATTTTTGCTATCTCTTGGCTAATTTCTTTCTTTGCTTTTTCTTTTTCTTTTCATGTTCTTTCAGAACTTCTTTATTTTTTGTGAACTATAGTCACCATTTTTTCTTTTTCTACCTTTTCTGTATATTGCTTTCTTTAGGAGAGGGTGCAAGAAAATTAGATAGCAAGGGTTGGTCAATATATTTTTTTTGAGGCTCGATTAACTGATGGGTTTAAGAAAAAACAATTCATTTAGGCTCAATCACGGCTTACTAGGGATATAGTTTTGCAAGAGAAATGGTTGAAGCTCAAAATAAAATCACAAATGGTCTAAGGTCATTTTCCAGAATTCATGCACCTGCATATCTTCTAGTTACAGTTTAAAGGAAAATGCTAATCATGTTATTTAATGAGTGTTAACCAAAACAAAGTTAATGAGATTATTCAAAAAAGTATTACCACTGAACCAAAAATTCTTACTTGAGTAAATGTGAAAAATCTCTCCAAAGAGGATTGACTCGAAATTTGCATAAGGTTTACATCTCCACTATTTATGTAAGCTTCATAAAGGATCGTAGTATTTCAAAAGGTTTTCAAAATAAGGAATTTTCACGTGTTCAAAATGCTGAGTTCTTATGAAAATATTAAGATAGTGCACAATCAATGTATGAAAATCCTATGCAATTTGGCTAGGGTTATACCTGCAAAGCATTAGAATGATAACATAATTCTCTACCATGAATCACATGAAATAAGTATCCTAATACAACAAAATTTTAGCAAAATAATAAACCAACCATATTAATTAAAAACAAACAACTATCCAAAACATAAAATTGAAAAANAAAATTTTAGCAAAATAATAAACCAACCATATTAATTAAAAACAAACAACTATCCAAAACATAAAATTGAAAAAAAATGCATAAGTGAAAAGTTTGGTAAAAGTAGAAAGAGCATAGAAACTTTAGATACTCCGGTCACTAAGCTAATGGGCCTCCACCATACTGTCTTTGAAGTAGCCTTAGGATCTCATTCTGATTTTCCTCATAGCTAGCTATCCTTTGATCCAAGTGGGTGATGCTAGTCTCTAACCCTAACAGAATATGACGATCAGTCTAGTCATCAATTGGAATATAAGGATGCTTTTCTTGTTGCTTAGGCTCCTCTGGTACCTAAAAATCTGCACCTCCCAGGAATGGATCTACTTGCGGTTCTGATGGTTCCTCTTGCTACTCCTCTGGCGGCTGAAAGTCTATACTTCCCGAGAATGGATCTGTTTGCAGTTCTAGTGGTGCCTCCAGCTGCTCCTTTGGCTGCCCTCCATGTCTCTTTTTCAACGAGGTTTTGTCCAATGGTGCCAAATGCTCCACCGTTGGCCATATGGGATCTGCAATGACTCCTTTCTCCTTACATACTCAAATACTAACACAACAAATGGGAGTGAGGGCTTCTTAACATTAACAGTCACCATTATTTGGTCCATTATCAATGTTGGCAAATCAAGAGTGTGTCCNCTCAAATACTAACACAACAAATGGGAGTGAGGGCTTCTTAACATTAACAGTCACCATTATTTGGTCCATTATCAATGTTGGCAAATCAAGAGTGTGTCCCATTCCAAACGTATACAAAAAATAGGCTCACTTAGTGTAAATTTGATTTTTTTTTGGGACTGAGGCAACCCGAAACAATCGGTTAAGTCCCCGTACTTAATGTATTTATTCGGCCCACCCCAAAGATACTCTGGATTCCCAGTTAACTCAATCCCAATGACTGTCATATCAGGGAATGCGATATAGGGATATTGTGGGTGCTNGTCCCATTCCAAACGTATACAAAAAATAGGCTCACTTAGTGTAAATTTGATTTTTTTTGGGACTGAGGCAACCCGAAACAATCAGTTAAGTCCCCGTACTTAATGTATTTATTCGGCCCACCCCAAAGATACTCTGGATTCCCAGTTAACTCAATCCCAATGACTTTCATATCAGGGAATGCGGTATAGGGATATTGTGGGTGCTGATACCGCAGGATCGAATTCAAAAAATTAGGAATAGTAGCTGGTGTAACTTGAAACATAACTCCCCTAACATAGACATGAAATTTTCTTGGCCCGATTTCTTTTGCATTATTATAAAATTCCCAAACTAAGCATTCATATGGAGAANCTGTCATATCAGGGAATGCGGTATAGGGATATTGTGGGTGTTGATACCGCAGGATCGAATTCAAAAAATTAGGAATAGTAGCTGGTGTAACTTGAAACATAACTCCCCTAACATAGACATGAAATTTTCTTTGCCCGATTTCTTTTGCATTATTATAAAATTCCCAAACTAAGCATTCATATGGAGAACCTACCAATTTCACATATTTAAGCCAACCTCCTGCCATTAAATTTTGCACAACCCCTATTTGTTCAAACTCTTCATATATAACAGGTCTCCCAGTAATAATAAACTCAGAATAAAAATAACCATCATACCAAACCTATTGATCAATATTTTCAAACATAGTAACATCAAATATATTCTGACCCTAGGGTTGTTCTTGCTGCTACAGAGNTAAATTTTGCACAACCCCTATTTGTTCAAACTCTTCATATATAACAGGTCTCCCAGTAATAATAAACTCAGAATAAAAATACCATCATACCAAACCTATTGATCAATATTTTCAAACATAGAAACATCAAATATATTCTGACCCTAGGGTTGTTCTTGCTGCTACAGGGCTGCTTTAGGCGGTGAAGAGGCTCCTCGCCTTGCTCGACTTGACAAAGCTCTTGTTCTTGCTCTTGGATCCATGACTTCTTGAATTTCTTGATAAATAAACTATTTCAAAGATTTTTAATTGGTGAAAACCTGTAAAAGGTTATGGGTAAGTGTTTAATTAGAGTAGAATTTAAGAAAAACTGATGGGTGAAGTTAATCTAAAGAGAGAAGATGAAGAAATCCACTACTTTTCCAAAATTCTGCTGTTAGGGCACTACTGGACTTTTCAATTTCGCTAACTGTGGACTTTATACTGGGCAATACCATCTAGACGATGCTGATCCTCTAGAATCTCCTTAGGCTTACAAGTTGCTGATGCTTGATCTTCTCCTGGTTTCTAGCTTCACTTTTTTAGCTTGCAGTTACTAAAAATCAAATTTAATTCAAATATTCACACATTTAATTATCTTGTAAACTTAAATTCGACATTAACACATAAAATCAAATTGTAGTTATATACATTCATACGCATCCTAAGATTATACAACTTTGATCATAATTAGTTTTAATTAGAATCTTGTAAATCGAGAACATTAGTGAACCAATTAATCACATGTCACACATCTTGAAAGCATGGGGCTGGAATAAGATAACGTCTTAGGGTAGTCCTTACTCTGCCCATGCTTAATCCAGTCAAGGTGATCTAATACTTGACCTAAAATTGGTTTGACACATTGCTTATATTCTCTCATATACATTAATCGACCGCACTTACACAACCACCAANGTAAATCGAGAACATTAGTGAACCAATTAATCACATGTCACACATCTTGAAAGCATGGGGCTGGAATAAGATAGTGTCTTAGGGTAGTCCTTACTCTGCCCATACTTAATCCAGTCAAGGTGATCTAATACTCGACCTAAAATTGGTTCGACACATTGCTTATATTCTCTCATATGCATTAATCGACCGCACTTACACAACCACCAAGTTGATTTGCTCGCCGGCGTTTGGCAAATGAACTTTTTTTGCACAAAGATTTTGCTTGATTGTCAAAATTTTCTAATTTTCTCACAAAATTTGTTACTGCTATGATCAAAGAATATATATCTTTTGGAAAAGTAAGAAACATATCCAAACTAGACCAAAAAATATTTTCATCCATTTTGTTTAATTTTTTTGAAGAAGACTCACTATCTGGTTATTTAACGTCTGCCAGTCACAAAGTTGAATATGGATTATTCTGNCTTTTTTTGCACAAAGATTTTGCTTGATTGTCAAAATTTTCTAATTTTCTCACAAACTTTGTTACTGCTATGATCAAAGAATATATATCTTTTGGAAAAGTAAGAAACATATCCAAACTAGACCAAACAATATTTTCATCCATTTTGTTTAATTTTTTTGAAGAAGACTCACTATCTGGTTATTTAACGTCTGCTAGTCACAAAGTTGAATATGGATTATTCCGTCCCCCCAACCTAAATTTAACATTGTGTTCAATGTATAACATTATGAAATAAAATTATAGACAATTACTAATAAGATTTGGAGGCGAAACAAATCCATAGTGCCAAACCCTAATCTATAAAGAAACAACAAACAGTTAATACTACTATTTAAAATCAAACACCTATAAAAAAATTTCAAGGCACATATATTGGTTCCATTAACTAAATGGAATTCACATTTTTAACAAATCTATCATGATATAGCTTAAACCTTCGACCATTCACTTTAAAAATATTTCAANTAAAGAAACAACAAACAGTTAATACTACTATTTAAAATCAAACACCTATAAAAAAAATCAAGGCACATATATTGGTTCCATTAACTAAATGGAATTCACATTTTTAACAAATCTATCATGATATAGCTTAAACCTTTGACCATTCACTTTAAAAATATTTCAAGTTAATGGATTCTCAACTTCAATTGCCCCATATTCAAAAACTTGTTTAATAATGTAGGGGCCTATCCATCTTGATCTTAACATCCCAAGAGATAGGCAGAACTTTGAATTATAAGGTAGGACTTTTTGACAAGGCACAAAGGACTTCTGCACAATATTCTTATCATAAAAATTTTTAATTCTGGACATGGCAATCATTGCATTTTCATATGCTTCATTTCTTAGTTCTCCCAATTCATTAATCTAAAGTTTGCGGGATGCATTTGCTTTGTCAATATCAAATTTCATCACTTTGATTGCCCTAGATGTTCCAATTTCACAAGCAAGTGACATAGTTTACCATAAACTAGCCGATAAGGAGACATTCCCAAAATAGTTTTGTATGCAGTTCGGTAAGCCCAAAGCACATCGGTCAGTCTCAAAGACCAATCCTTACTGTCTAGATTCACTATTTTTTCCAATATATATTTTATCTCTATATTGGCCAATACAGCTTGTCCACTTGTCTGAGGATGATAAGGGGTAGATATTTTGTGAGAAAACAAATATTTTTTCATTAGATTTTCAAAAACTTTATTACAAAAATGTGTTCCCCCCTCACTTATAATGACTCGAGGAATTTCAAATCTAGACAAAATATTTTATTTTAAAATTTTGATCTCCGTACGGTGATAATTGTTTCAACAAGGAATTGTCTCTACCCATTTGGAAATATAATTAGTGGCAACCAAAATGTATAGATGTTCGAAGGATGGGGGGAAACGATCTCATAAAATTGATGCCCCAACAATCAAAAATTTTAATGACCAAAATGGGGTTCAAAGGCATAATGTTTCTTTTTGAAATATTCCCTATTCTTTGACATCTGTCACAATTTAGACAAAAGACATGTACATCTTTAAAAAGAGTGGGCCAATAAAATCAACACTACAAAATTTTAACAGCGATTTTCTTTGAAGAAAAATGCCCTCCACTTATTTCAGAATGAAAAATGAAATAACCTGGCCTATTTCATGATTGGGTAACGGCTTATTATTTGATCTTTATAGTATTTAAACACATAGGGATCTTCCAAAAAGAAATTGCATACCTCTCTCAAAAATTTCTTTTTGTCAGTCCAGGTATAGTGAAAGGGAATAGTACATGTGACTAAATAATTGGCTATATCTACATACCATGGTACTTCTATTATTGTAAATAGCTACTCATTTGGAAAGGTTTATTTGATTGGTATTAATTCTTCCTTTACACCGTAATTCAGCCTTGATAAATGATCAGCTACCACATTTTTCACCTCCTTTCTTTTCTTAAATGATAAGATCTAATTCTTGAAGTAACATTATCCATCTTAGGAGATGTGATTTTTCTTCTTTCTTGGTAAGCAAATATTTCAAGGTTGCATGCTCAGTAAACACAACAATTGAGGATCTAACCAAATACGAGCAAAATTTATCTAAAGAAAATACAACAAGAAGTAATTCTTTTTTTGTGGTAGAGTAATTCATCCGTGCATCATTCAAAGTTTTTCTTGCATGATAAATCACATAGGGTTTTTTTTTTCCTTTTCTTTAACCTAGAACATCTCCTATTGTATAGTCACAGTATCACACATTAATTCAAAAGATAAAGACCAGTCAAGAGGTTGCATAATTGATGCAAAAATATGCATGCTTTTAAGTCTATCAAATGCTAATTGATTTGCATCATTCCAATCAAATGGTACATCCTGATATAAAAGACTACACATAGGTTTGGATATCAAACTAAAGTCTTTAATGAATTTTCTATAGAATTCTACATGACCTAGAAAGGACCGAACATCTTTTACAATCTTAGGTGGAGGGAAATTGGCTATTAAATCAATTTTGGACCTATCAACTTCAATTCCCTCCGCATAAACTACATGTCCTGAAACAATGCCTTGGGTGACCATAAAATGACATTTTTTCCAATTCGAAACAAGATTTGTTTCCTTACATTGAGTAGGGACTTTATCAAGATTCTCTAAACATAATTCAAATAAATCACCATATACCAAAAAATCATCCATAAAGACCTCTAAAAACCGCTCCACCGTATCACTAAAAATGCTTAACATATATCACTGAAAAGTGGCTAGAGCATTACACAGTCCAAAAGACATTCTTTTATAAGCAAAAGTGCAAAAGGGACATGTAAAAGTGGTTTTCTCTTGATCATCAATTGCTATTTTATTCTGGTTATATCCAAAGTATCCATCTAAAAAATAATAATATGCATGATCGACTATTCTTTCTAAGACAGAATCTAGGAAAGGTAGGGAAAAATGTCTTTTCTAGAGAGAGAATTCAACTTTTGATAGTCAATACACATACACTAACTAGTGACTGTAGGCATAAGGACTAATTTATTTTCTTGGTTTTTCACGACCATGACACTAGACTTTTTAGGCACTACCTGTGTTGGGCTGACTCATTTACTGTCAGATGTAGGATAAATAATATCAACGTCTAATAGCTTAAGTACTTCAACCCGTACTATTTCTTTCAAATGTGGATTCAACCTTTTTTGCGGTTGCCGGGATGGTTTGGAATCTTCCTTTACGTATATATAATGAGTACACAGAAGAGGATTTATACCCTTTATATCTGCTATCGTCCAATCGATAGCACTTCGATGATTTTTTATGACTTCAATCAATTGTTTCTCTTGGACTTGGGACAACTTTGAAGATATTATCACTGGATAAGTTTAATCCTCCCCCAAGAAGACATATTTCAAGTTAGTCAGAAGAGGTTTCAACTCTAGTTTGATAACTTCAACATTGAGCTCTACAGAATTAGTTTCAGAAGGCAATAATTCTTCAAATCTAAGACTCCATGTTTCAATGGTTGACATATCTATAGACTCATTTTTTTGTATAGACTCTAATGCATGCGATTCTTTCTTTGTGCAGGAATTTTCAAACAGGTATTGAGTTAATGACTCAATGCAATTTACTTCATGAAGTTCTTCTTCTTGTCTGGGTTATTTTGCAATGTCAAACACATTCAATTCCAAAGACATATTTTCAAATGAAAGTTTCATGATTCCATTCCGATAATTAATCAATGCATTTGATGTAGCTAAGAATGGTCAACCTAAAATGACTAGAATTTTTGTAGAGACATGCAAGACTGGTTGTGTATCCAAAATAATAAAATTCATTGGAAAATAAAACTTATCAACTTGAACAAGTACATCCTCCACAATTTGAAGTGGAATTTTCACCGAACGATCTGCTAGCTACAATGTAACATTGGTGGGTTTTAATTCACCCATCAACCCGCGGAATGTCTATGGATATCGTGTAACTCGATATCGCGCCGTAATGTCCCATTTACCGGGATCCATAATTTAACAAAATTCGGGGCAGAGTCTCCTTTGTACGGGGAGCTCTACCCAAAACGCAACCTGTGTAATATACATTCATATGACCTATCCAAGGCCCAATATAATACAATGATCGCACTGGGTCCATTTATGAGTAAATATTGACCACACTGGGTCCATTTATCCATACTCATATAAAAACATGCAAGGTTATATTGAAAACAGTCCATATGAGTTCAATTACAACTCTCTTACACAAAATTACATGCCAAAACTAGTTTGCTCCAAAAGTTTTACAAAAGATGTTATTAAAGCCACAAGTCAGCTTTCTTCACCCTTGCAGCCCTGAATGAGAGCCGTCCACCGGAATATATCCCGTACCTAAAATGTTTCCCGTATAAGGTGAGTCGCACTCAGTAGAGTATTTCCTACAAAGGCTACTCCCCACCTAAGTACACATGCAATGTTCACATTTAACATTTCATATTCATCTCAACATTCCAAGTAAGAATATGCAATTCTAGGTTGGAATTCTACCATGCCATGCTATGAAATGAGATGAGATTCACTCATGCATTTTACCTCGAGTCTCCACTGACTCCCACAACAAAATGCAATGCCACTGTCATCTATGTTACACATCAAATGACATTTTTATATAAATCTAGGGTTTTTCTTGGGGGTGGGTACTTATGGATTTACACCAACGGCACCCGGCCGACACGGAATTCATGGACTACTACCAACGATTCCGCGTACACCGACACACTTTATGGGCTCTTATACCAATAGAGTGCGAATTCAATTACCAGGTCTTTCACCCGAGGGATATTCTAGCCGTTCTTGCTAACCCCGACCCAATTTTCCATAAAACCATGTGACTCAGTTGAATTATCAATCCAACCTTCCCAAACCCACTCGTCATACACCAAATGAGGTGAAGATGACAACCATGCACACACACACACCCTCAATATGCGATGTCTCCGTGCATATGTAATGTAATGTATCATTGCATGCCAATGTCATGTCTCATATGCAATGAATGCGATATAAACCAATTTAACCACATATCTCAACATATGTCATGGTATTTAATATCTAATGCATATGCTTGCCATAATTCCTCACAATGTCAAAATATCAACTAGCATGTATTAACATTCATATCCAACACAATTCACAAGCATGTTATTACATAATCTATGCCAATAACACACTTAATCATTAAGGCATAATATAACACATAACAGCCCATGTAATAGCCCACGTAATGGCCCTTATCGAAGACACAAAACAACTCCTATATAAGCCACCAAAACAGCCCATATAAACCACCAAAACAGCCCATATAAACCACCATATAACAACCCATATATAGCCCACAAAATGGTCTAAAAACAGTCCGCAAAATGGCCTAAAAACGGTCCTAAAAAACAGTCCACTTTTTGATCCAAAAATAGTCTACTTTTCTGTCCAAAATCATTTACAGTTTCAGTCCAAAAACAGTCACAATTTCAGTCCAAAAACAGTCATAATTTTAGCCCAAAAATAGTCACAATTTCAGTCCAAAAATAGTCACAATTTCAGTCCAAAAATAGCCCACAATTTAGGCACTAAACAACAATCCAAGTTCAGCCCCTTAAGATAGAAATAAAACCAAAGCAGGAAGAACCCTACCACTTGTAGCATGTAGGAAGTAGTAGAACCTCCAAGAACACCAACCAAAGCCCAAGAACCTTTGATTTCTCCAAAGTCTCCTCTTGGATCTTTGGTGAAATTCACTTTTCTTGGTATGTAGATGTAGCCCTCATCGCGGTGATCGACTTTAACTCTTGGTCTGAGTTAATCCGAACGATGGAGCTTCGAGAATCAAAGGAGGAAACCTTCAAGATTAAGTTTTTTCTCTCTTTTCTCTCTATGGTCGGCCACTTGGGTGAATAATGAAGATATTTCTTCAAAATATCTTATTTAAGTCTATATTTATAGTCCCGAATGTGTGGTCCACATCGCACCGCATATTTTTGATTTTCGGGTCCGTTTTTCGTCCCAAAACAATTCATTAAGTCCCGAATTACGTCCAAATAAATTTTATTAGAACTTTAACTTAATTTTAAGGAAATTTTATAAAAAAAATTTTTGGGGACCTTTAAAATTTCATTCGCCACGTAGTTGTCTCGAACGAAGTGCAAAAATTCAACTATCTCATAATTCGAAGAAATTTGACAGGGTGACTAGGTTTTGTGATACAAACCCAACGGCGAACTCCGTTTTCTCATTCGAGATCTAGAACATAAGTGTTTTAAATACGTATTATAGTGGTAAATTACCATTTTACCCTTTTTAAGAAACAGTTCAAATTTACCTGGGTTTTACATTCTTCCCCTCATAAAAGAATTTCATCTCCGAAATTCACATACACTTTCACATACAATCACATGCACATGCAACAGTCATTTAATATCTAATGACTATAAGAAAGTAGTTCCATCCTTGAATAAGAAAGGATAATTGGTACAGATGGTGTCCTCGCACTCCCATGTCGCCTCCTCCACTCCTCGGTGCTGCCACAGCACCTTCACTAGTTGTACGGTCTTGCCTTTCAAAATCTGTTCCCGGCTATCCATGATACGCACCGGTCCCTCCTCGAAGGTCCCATCAGCATCAACAACAAGCTCTCCCCAATCCACCACATGAGTCGGATCCGGGGTGTATTTCTGCAGCATAGAGACATGGATGCATGCCCGTAGTATGTCCTCTAAAGTCTGGATAGTCTTCTCAAACTGACCGTTCGTCTGGGGATGAAAAGCAGTGCTCATTATCAACTGTGTCCCCATGGCTCGCTAGAAACTCTCCCAAAAATGAGCCTTAAACCTGGGATCCTAGTCCGATACTATAGATACGAGCATTCCATGCAGTCAGACAATCTCTCGTGTATACAACCTACAGAATTCCTCCAATGTGAAGGTCATCCGCACCGCTAAAAAATGTGCTGACTTGGTAAGCCGGTCCATTACCAACCACACTGCATCATGAACCCGTGATATCCGTGGCAAGTAAGTCACAAAATCCATCATGACATGCTCCCACTTCCACTCAGCTACCTCCAAATGCTGGAGTAACCCTACTGGTCTCTAGTGTTCAGCCTTTACATGCTGACATGTGAGACATCGGCTAACAAAATTTCTAATATCTTTCTTCATCCCGCTCCAACAATACTGGCGACGAAGATCATGGTACAACTTTGTGCCACTTGGATGCACAGCAAAACGAGAGCAATGGAATTCTCTAAGAATCTCCTCTCTGAGCTCCGCAGACTGGGGAACCACAATCCTTCCCCTAAGCCGAAGACTGCCATCTGAGTGAATAGTATAGCCCTCATCACTTGTCCCTAACGGTACTCGGTCCTTGATGGACAATATCTCTGGGTCTTGCCCCTAAGACTCAACCACTCTGCTCAGTAGGGAAGGCGTAGCCACCAAACTTCCTAAAGTACCCTGAGCCTGCCCCATATAGCGTAACCCAAACTGTCCCACGGCCTCGAGCATTTGCCATTCCCGAGAAGCCACACTAACCAAGACTCCCCGTGACTTCCGACTGAGTGCGTCAGCCACCACATTTGCCTTACCGGGATGGTAATACAAAGTGAAGTCATAGTCCTCCAAAAACTCCATCCACCTGCGTTGCCTCGTGTTGAGGTCCCGTTGTGTAAAGATGTACTTCAGACTTTTGTGGTCTAAAAACACCTCGAACTGCTCACCGTATAAATAGTGGCGCCAAGCCTTCAAGGCAAAGACAATGGCCGCCAACTCCATGTCATGTGTGGGGTAACTCTGCTTGTAGTTGTTTAACTCTCGAGAACCATAAGCTACCACTCTCCCATATTTCATCAAAACGCAACCAAGTCCATCCTTGGAGGCATCACAATATACTGTGTACCTCCGTCCCCTCTCCGGAATAATCAGAATAGGGGCTGAAGTAAGCCTCCTCTTCAACTCTTGGAATGCCTTCTCACATGAATCATTCCACTCAAATTTAACCTCCTTCCGGGTCAATCTTGTCATAGGTGCAGCTAGGCGGGAGAAGTCCTTAATGAATCTCCAGTAGTACCCTACCAATCCCAAGAAACTACGTATCTCAAAGACTGACTTCGGCCTCTCCTAATTCATGACTGCCTCAACCTTCTTCGAGTCTATGGATACATCCGAAGCCGACACCACATGTCCTAAAAATTTCACCTCAGTAAGCCAAAATTCACACTTGTTGAACTTGGCGTACAACTGATGGTCTCTCAAGACCTGGAGAATAATCCTCAAGTGACCCTCATGCTCCTTCTTAGACTTGGAGTATATCAAGATGTCGTCAACGAAGACCACGACAAACTGATCCAGGTAGGGTTGGAACACCCTATGCATGAGATCCATGAATGTCGTTAAGGCATTAGTCAATCCAAAAGGCATGAATGCAAACTCAAAATGCTCATACCGCGTCCTAAACGCCGTCTTAGGGATATCCACCTCTCTAACCCTCAACTGATGGTAACCAGTGCGGAGATCTATCTTGGAGTAGACTCACGCCTCTCTCTGTTGATAAAATAAGTCATCAATCCTCGACAAAGGGTACCTATTCTTTATAGTAACCCGATTCAACTACCGATAATCTATACACAATCAAAGGGTCTTGTCCTTCTTCTTGGCAAACAATACTGGAGTACCCCAAGGTGAAGTGCTTGGTCTAATAAAGCCCCTGTCTAATAATTCTTGCAATTGGACATTGAGTTCTTCCAACTCTACAGGCGCTATCCTATGTGGAGTCATAGAAATGGATAATGTACCTGGTTGTAACTCAATGGTGAAGTTTACATCCCTATGTGGAGGTAATCCCGGTAGTTCATCTAAAAAAATATCCTCATATTCGTAAACAACCCGAGGTAGACCCATTTTCTATCTCGACTTATCCTCTAAGGTAAGGCTCGCTAACCAACCCATCAACTATCCACGCCATCTAGAGTCGTACACGGCCTGAGGTAAAGCATCACGCTTTTCCCCCTGGAACTTGAAACAAATACCCTTCGCCATATAAGCAATGACCCTCTTTTGATCACAACCAATGACGACTCGGTGTACTGTCAACCAATCCATTCCGAGGATAACATCAAACTCCAAAATGTCCATGACCCTAAGGTCCACAGTGAGTAGGATCCCCGAGATCTCTAACTCACAACCCCAACATATCTGGTCCACCCTTGCCTTGTCTTCTAGTGGAGAACTCACATGCAATGGCTCTTCGAAGGTTTCAACCTCTAAGCCCAAATCTTTTACACATGATGCAGCAATAAAAGAATGAGATGCACCAGAGTCAAATAATACCCTTGCCCATAAGCGAGAGAGTAGAAATGTACCCTGTATGACTGATTGATCCACTGACTCAGTCTGTGTCACCATGGCATAAACATGCCCCTGGGTTCCCGAAGTACTGGCTTGTGAGTTCTGTCCTCGGCCTTGACCCATGCCTTGGCCTATCTGGCCCACCTAAGAAATCCCCGTCCGTGTAGTGGTAGGAGCCTGAGTAGCACCTTGGAACTGGTATTGGCTTCCTTGGCCCATGGTGAGGTAAGGAGGAATGTAGTGTGTCTGTGGTTGCCCCAACGATGACAAGGACTGAGACGTCCCATAACTCTGAGTTCCTTGCCTCTGTGGACAATCCCGCTTCATATGACCCGGTTGGTGGCAATAAAAGCATGTCCTCTGACCCGCCTGATATATGGTCCTAAAGTTTCTCCCGCCTCAGGAGTACTAGCCTTGGCCTTGGCCTTGATAGCCACAACCCTGTCCCTGAAACCCTTGTGGAGCAGAAGTCCTCTACTTCTTCCCCAAACTAGAAGAAGAGGATTGGCCCTCCTTCTTCTTATCTTTCACACCCGCCTCCTGGATGTTCCGTGCATCATCCACCTCTCTGTCAATGGACATTGTTGTGGCAACTATCAAGTCCAAGTCTTGCAGAAGAAGACCCATAATTTTGCCTCGGATGGACAACTTCAAGCCATCCTCAAACTTCCTTACCTTAGCCATATCTGTGGCCACGTAATCATCGGCGAAACGTGCTAATTCTGTGAATTTAGCCACGTATTTCATCACCGTCATGGTTCCCTGTTTCAAGTCTAAAAACTCTCAGGCCTTTGCATGTCTAGCAGCCGCTGAAAAGTACTTTCCCATGAAGAGTTTCTTGAACTCCACCCAAGTCATAGCCTCCAAATTCTTGGAGTCCTTCACCCAATCCCACCACAATTGGGATTCTCCCTCCGGTTGAAATGTAGTTAGGGTTATCTTCGTGGCGTCGGAGGTGATCTCCATAGCCCTCAATACCTTATGGACTTGTCGGAACCAATGGTTGATTAATCCTAATTAAGGCATAATTTAATAGGTAAATTGTGTTAGTTGAATAGAGTTAAACTAGTCAAAATAAATCAAATTAGAATTAGTGTGTGAATAAAGGATAATGCATTAATTGTTGTTCTTTTCAGGGTTTTGTGCATCAAAGCTACAAACTACTGGGGAGCCAATTGCATTAAAGCTACAAACTACTGGGGTGCCAATTATCAAAGCTCAAAACAAAAGGGGATCAAGAATTCAAGGCCACCTAACAAGAATTTCATGATTTTGTGCATCAAAGCTACAAACTACTGGGGAGCCAATTGCATTAAAGCTACAAATTACTGGGGTGCCAATTACCAAAGCACAAAACAAAGGGGGATCAAAGAATTCAAGGCCACCTAACAAGACTTTCATGTAATTCAAGACCACCAAACAAGACTTTTCAAGGCCACCTAACAAGATTCAAAGCCACCTAACAAGACTTTCACCCTCCCTTGTTGCCTATAAATACCGCCCCTTAGGACTTGTAAAGCATTCATCTTTTGGTAGTGGAAAATCCTCCAAAAGTATTATAGTTTTCCTTATTGCTTATTGTTTTCTTTAAGTATTGTTTTCTTTTATTATATTATTGCTTCCTTTTAATTTATTCCTTTCTTTTACTATAAGTATTGCTTTCTTTTATTGTGTTATTGCTTTCTTTTACTTCCATTGCTTCAGCTTCCTTTTTCCCTTAGTGGAGTGAAACTCTTCCACTTTTCTAGAGCTTTACCAAAGCCGTGAAGGGTGGAACGTGATTCACTCATTCTTTGTCGAAGATCGGCTCCTTGTGTAAAGTGTTTTACCTTGTAACTCCTCTACTTTGAGGGATGAGCATCACTCACTTTTTCAGCTTTAACAAAGCCATAAAGAGTGAGTAGTTTCTCATCCAATCTTTAGTAAGAGTTGATTATCTGGAAGTTATATTTATGTATTTCGTTTATGCTTAGCTCTAGTCTTTATTTCTTCATAATGTCTTCTCATCATATTGTTATCTTTATTTTAAGCATGAATAGTTAAATCTCTTAGTTAGCAAAACCAAGAGGAACCTCCACTTGGGTATACCATTTCAACTCATTCTCCTCCCCTCTTTTAGAGGAACCTCCACATGCTAAAAGGTGATGTTTATAGGTTAGGANGGTTTATGCTTAGATACTCACCAATCTTATCCCTAGCTTTCCACGAATCAATCGTTCATTCATGCTCTATTGGATGAGGGTTTCAAGTTGAGGCGGTATTCCTATTGGAGTGACCTCTTGGATTTGCCAACATTTGTTTCTCATTTTACTAGCATCAAAACAACTTCACCAAACAACTTCCAACAATCAAAGATTTTACACTTTCTTTCTCCCAAAATTACCTTCCCCTCGGTTTACTTCCTTCCCCGTGGAAACAACCTTGGACTACCACCAAGTAAAACACGATTCATGAAAGTCCCCATGCTCTTGGGGAGCACTTTTGTTCACACATACTCACATTTGACATTTCATTCATCCACCATTTCATTGCCCTTTCTTTTGACACCATCCCTAGGAGAGTGACACTCCCCTTTATTCATATACTATACATGCTAAAATGTGATATTTAGAGGTTAGGAAACAACAAGGAATTTTGTCAAGCATTTTTGGCGTTGTTGCCGGGGAAGGCAATTGTCAAACCAAGAAGGTGATTTTCAAATGACTGAGGTAAGTCCCATGATCTTCATCATGGGTGGAGGTACGTTGTTTCATGTACATAATCTTGTTTGTGTATAATTTTTTTTGTATATATTTTATTTTATATGGAGGCGAAACGATTGAAACTAACTTATTTGACAAAACTTGGCCCCTACCATGAATATTGACCAAGAACAACCCGAGGATGTGGGTGACAATTTTGACAATATAGGTGCAAATCCAAATGTCCAAAGGGGTGGGGGACCACAAGAACCCCAAATACCCAATCCGAGAATGAATTTTCCCCCTCCCGTGAATGAGGGGAATAATTTTCAAATGGATCTCCCAGTGAGGTCAATAAGGGATTTTCTATAACCAACATGAAGCACCACACCATCATGCATCCTCCTTCCGGTCCAAGCTCATCTTTTCATAGTTAAGCCAGGGATGTTGCAACTAATTCCCACGTTCAACGGACTTGAAACTCAGAGCCCCTATTCACACATAAAGGATTTTGAGGAAATAATTGCAACCTTCGTCCCCAATCATGGGATGGAAGAGATAGCTAGAATGAAATTGTTTCCCTTTTCCCTAAAAGACAAGGAAAAAATGTGGCTTATTTCCTTAAGGCCTCGAACCATCAAATCATGGAGCCAAATGATTTCTAAGTTTTTGAACAAATTCTTTCCGATGCATAAAACCACCACCCTAAAAAAGTAAATTCAAAAATTTTTGAAAAATCCCAATGAGCAATTCTATCAATGTTGGGAGAGGTACAAGGAATTGCTACAATTCCTTCCACATCATGGCTTTGAACCATGGCAATTGGTGAGTTTCTTTTATAAAGGAATCACACCGGGCCATCGACAGTTCATTGACATGATGTGTAATGGAGAGTTTTTGAACAAAGACCTTGATGAGGCCTTAGATTAATTTGATACATTGGCACAAAATGCACAATCATGAGACATTACAGATCCCACCAATGTACCAAGGTCTTCTTCTCAAAAGAGTGGCCAAACTCAAGGGGGAGGAATTTATAATTTGAGAGACCAGGAAGACTTATTTTCAAAAATTGCTAAATTTTCAAGAAAAGTTGAGAGTCTTGAAGACAATAAGAGACACGAGGTGTCTAATGTGTCACAAACCCAGGAGGGTTGTTCAATTTACGAATGTATAGAGCATTCCCTGTCAGATTGCCCAAATATTTCGACCCTTAAAGAAGCGTACCATGAACAAGTCCATGCCTTCAACCAAACGAGGCAATCATTTTCTCCCAATTTGAATACTTACAATCCGGGTTGGAGTAATCNCGACCCTTAAAGAAGCATACCATGAACAAGTCCATGCATTCAACCAAACGAGGCAATCATTTTCTCCCAATTCAAATACTTACAATCCGGGTTGGAGTAATCACCCAAATTTTAGTTGGAGAAATGAAAACCCTATTCCTCATGGTTCAAGTGCATATGCATCTCCTATGCCTCCCAAGCTAAACCAATACTATGGCCAAGGGCAAGCATCTAGCTCTCAATACCCCCGGACCCATCTATAAGGGTATTCGTCAAATCCACCACCACAGAATTTTTCACCAAATCCACCTCCACAAAGTTTTTCTCAAGAACCATCCAATCCATCCACATACGAACCTCCTAACAAAAGGAATTTGGAGGATATGGTCCATTCCTTCATTCAAAGCCAAACCGCCATCAATAACCAAAATGCCATAGCCATCAATGATGTAAGAGCCCAACTCACAAAGTTGACAAACTCCATAGGGGCATCTCAACAAGAAAAGGGGAAGTTTCCCGCTCAACCACAAGAGAACCCTAGGGGTTAACACCTTGTTGAGTCATCCGAACCTTCGAGAGAGAGTTGCGAGCAACTTAAAGTTGTCACCACCCTCCGCAGTAGCAAAGAAATTGACAAAACCATTTTGCCAATGGTCTCACCCAAGACCACATTGCCAAAAGAAAAAGATATCTTGGGTGACGCCGACAAGAGTAAGATGAGTGAAGAGAAAGAAAGAGAGGTTGTTGAGAAAGAAAAATTAATTGATGATTGTGTGTTTATTCCTCCCATGCCTACCCCTTTCCCAAGTCATTTGAAGCCACCTGTCAAGGTGGCTAATTATACTGATATTTTGGAAATGTTTAAGTAGGTGAAGATTAACATTCCACTCCTCGATGCCATCAAGCAAATTCCATCATGTGCTAAGATTTTGAAGGACTTATGCACGGTGAAGAGAAAATTGAATGTCCACAAGAAAGCATTCCTCATCGAGCAAGTGAGCTCAATATTGAGGACCAACACTCCTCCCAAATTCAAAGACCTCGATTGTCCAACCATAGCCATCACCATTGGAAATTGTTGAGTGCAGCAAGCACTCCTCGATTTGGGGGAAAATGTGAATCTTCTCCCCTACTTGATGTACCAACAACTGCAGCTTGAGGAGTTGAAGCCCACCTTAATCACACTTCAATTGGCGAATTGTAGTAGCCGTACACCAAGGGGAGTAGTTGAGGATGTCTTAGTTCAAATTAATAAATTTTACTTCCCTGTCGATTTCATTGTGCTTGATACACACCCTGCTACAAACCTTAGCTTCCAAATTCTCGTAATACTTGGAAGACCCTTCCTTGCTACATCTAATGTCGTGATAAATTGCAGGAACGGTCTAATGAAGTTGGCATTTGGGAATATGACAATGGAGCACAATGTATTCAACTTGGCAAAGCAACCGGGTGATGATGAGGAAGTAAGTGAGGTTAATAGAATCGACACTTTGGTTGAGGAGCACTTAGAGCTGGAGGAGATATTGACATTTAAGGAAGAAAGAATTGTGGATCTTGAGAATTATGATGAGCAAGAGGAGGTAGAAGATTTGAAAGGGATGGAAAGGTGGATCCCTATATCCGAAGAGTTACCCAACCAAAAAAAGAAAATTTTTCCGTCGGATGAACAAAAGCCCAACTTGGAGTTGAAGCCCTTGCCCTCCCATTTGAAGTACGCCTATCTTGGGGAAGGTGAAACATTTCTGGTGGTCATTAGCTCTACATTGAACAGGGAACTAGAAAAAGAACTCTTGGAGGTGTTGAGAAAACATAAAGGAGCAATTGGGTGGACCATTGCGGATATCAAGGGGATAAGCCCTCTCATTTGCACCCACCGCATATATCTTGAGGAGGATTCCAAACCTTCCCGACAACCACAAAGACGGTTGAATCCCATCATGAAGGAGGTGATGAGGGATGTGGTTCTGAAACTACTTGATATGGGGATCATTTTTCCAATTGCTGATAGTAAGTGGGTTAGCCCTATAAGAGTAAGTGGGTTAGTACCTAAGAAATTCAGAGTTACGGTGGTTGAGAATGATGAAAATGGGCTTATACCTATAAGAGTAATCACCGGATGGAGGGTGTGCATTGATTACCGAAAGTTGAATGCTTGAACAAGAAAAGACCACTTCCCATTGCAATTCCTTGATCAAGTTCTAAAACGAGTAGCGGGGCATCTATTCTACTATTTTTTAGATGGATACTCCGGCTACAAGCAGATTGAGATTGCTTTGGAGGATCAAGAGAAGACCACTTTCACGTGCCCCTATGATACCTTTACCTACCGCTGCATGCCATTTAGACTGTGCAATGCTCCGGGGACTTTTCAACGCTGTATAATGGGAATTTTTAGTGATATGGTAGAAAAGATAGTAGAGGTCTTTATGGACGACTTTTCAGTGTTTGGGGATTCATTCGAGGGATGTTTGGAAAACTTGGAGAAAGTTTTAACAAGATGTGAGGAAAAGAATTTAGTCTTGAATTGGGAAAAGTGTCACTTTATGGTGACAGAAGGAATTGTGCTTGGCCATATAGTTTCGACAAGGGGTATTGAAGTCGATAAATCCAAGGAGGAGGCCATCTCCAACCTCTCCACGCCAAGAGCCATCAAAGGCATCCGGTCATTTTTGGGCCATGTAGGTTTTTATTGTCGATTCATAAAGAATTTTAGTGCATTGGCCCGACCCTTGACCAACCTGCTGTCTAAGGAGGTCTCATTTGAGTGGTCGGATAATTGTGAGGCATCTTTTAAAAAACTTAAAAGCATGTTAGTCACACCTCCGATCATGCGACCACCCAATTGGGATCTACCTTTTGAGCTCATGTGCGACGCAAGTGATTACGNCATTTGAGTGGTCGGATGATTGTGAGGCATCCTTTAAAAAACTTAAAAGCATGCTAGTCACACCTCCGATCATGCGACCACCCAATTGGGATCTACCTTTTGAGCTCATGTGCGACGCAAGTGATTACGCGGTCGGCACAGTGCTCGGTCAGAGGGAAGAAAATAGACCATATGTGATACACTATGCTAGAAAAACACTTAATGAGGCTTTGATTAATTACACTACCACCGAGAAAGAATTGCTAGCAGTAATGTTTGCCTTAGATAAATTATGTGTCTACATCATTGGTTTGCCTATTGTTGTCTTTACTAATCACTCTGCTTTAAACTATTTGTTGTCTAAGCAGGATGCAAAATCGAGACTCATTAGGTGGATACTCCTCCTATAAGAATTTGACTTGACGATCAAGGACAAGAAAGGTGTTGAGAATGTAGTGGCGAATCATTTATCCCGGCTTGTGGTGCAAGAGGCCGATGAGCACATTCCTATCCCTGACTTTTTCTCTAATGAGCATTTGCTGTCAATTCATTTTATATGTCCTTGGTATGTTGATATATGTAACTATATTGCAACAGGACAGATACCACCACAATGGAGCCCAGAAGATCGAAGACAATTTATGGTGGATGTGAAGTACTTCTACTTCGACAACCCGTATTTGTTCAAGTACTACCCCAACCAAATCATAAGGAGATGCATACCTGAAAATGAACAGTGGGACATCCTTGCATTTTTCCATTCACAAGCTTGCGATGGACATTTCTCAGCGAAAAAGACTTCGGCCAAAATTCTTCAATCAGGTTTTACTGGCCTTCTCTTATCAAAGATTGTGTTTCATTTTGTAAGGGATGTGACAAATGCCAACGGTTGGGTAGTGTGACCCAAAGAAACATGATGCCCCTTTCACCAATACTTGTCATAAAAATATTCAACTATTGGGGCATCAACTTCATGGGTCCTTTCCCTATGTCATTTGGTTATTTATACATCCTCCTAGCAGTGGACTATGTGTCCAAATGGGTGGAGGCTATCTCGACCAAGACTAATGACCACCGGATCGTAGTCAAGTTTCTCAAGGAGAACATCTTTTCGAGGTTTGGGATGCCTTGTTCAATAATAAGTGATGGTGAATCACATTTCACATTTCTATAATAGGTCATTTGCATCTCTAATGTTCAAATATGGCATTACTCACAAAGTATCCATCGCCTATCACCCACAAACAAATGACCAAGCCGAGCTAGCCAATAGGGAGATCAAGAATATTCTAGAAAAAACGGTTAACCCAAACAAGAAGGATTGGTCCGATAAATTGACCGATGCCCTCTAGGTATACCGCACTACCTTTAAAACTATTTTGGGCATGTCTCCCTACCGGCTTGTCTATGGAAAGGCTTGCCACCTACCAGTCGAAATGGAACACAAGGCCTATTGGGTCATTAAGACTTTAAATTTTAATTTGAGAATGGTCAGTGTTCGTAGGAAGTTAGAGCTGAATGAGTTGGAAGAGATTCGACGAGATGCATATGAGAGCTCCAAAATCTCAAAAGAAAGGGCCAAAATCTTTCATGATAACTCCATCGTGAGAAAATCATTTGAGCCCAGGCAAAAAGTACTCTTATACAATTCTCGCCTCTCCATTTTCCAAGGCAAACTCCAATCCCGTTGAGATGGCCCCTATCTTGTCAAGTGGCCTACCCCAACGAAGCTGTGGATGTCTAAAATCCCAAAAATGGCCAGACATTCAAGGTCAATAGCCAAAGACTTAAGCCATTTTTTTGGTGCTTTGAAGGATAGGTGATGGAGAAGAATTTGATGGATCCAGTATACCCGGAAGTTGTGGAGGAATAATTAGTTTTTTTTTTTCTGCTTTTCAATGTACATGCTTTTATTTACTTACTTTATTTTTATTCCATGTTAATTATGTTCTTTTGTCGTATAGTTTTGTTCTTCTTAGTTGCAGATATTGGTGTTTTTGTCAAAGTTCAAGTGTAAGGTATTCTCTAACCCTACTAATCTTTTTATAGTCCGTCATTGAATATCATACTTTTTTTGTTTCATTGAGGACAATGCATGAATCAAGTTGGGGGGTGAGGTTGCACTATTTGCATCTTACACCAATGTTTGTGGAAATATTTCGTGCAAATATTCGTGTCTGCCGACACTCGCGCTTACCGACACTAAAAAAAATAAAAAATAAAAAATAAAAAAACAAAACCAAGTGGGAATATTCTGCACAGATATGCGGCTGTCGACACTCAAAAAAATATAAAATAAAATAAAATAAAAAATAAAAAATGGAGTGCCTTTATAAGGCTTTCAAATTTTTTCTTTTTTCTCCCATCCACTGGTGATTGGTCTCCCCTTCTTCTTCCCTTTTTCTTCTCTTCTTTTTTCTTCTTTCTTCCTATTTTCTTCTTCTTCTTCTTCTTCTTCTTCTTCGTCGTCGTCGTCGTTCTCTCTGTTCTCTGTAAAAACAACCCACCCCTTGCAAATCCATAACCATATATGCAGACGACCCAGTCATTTGTTTAATAATTTGTCTTATATATTTGTATTTGTTCATGGGTGCTCTTTTTTTGCTCACACTTAGGGTGAGGGGTTTCCAGCCTAACCCAAATCTCCCTCGAGTTGATTAATTGTTGTGTTTTGTTTGTTGGTTTCGGCAGCTAAACAGATCTCTACACCCATCGCCTTTCCCTCTTTCTTCATCTTCTTCTTCTTCTTATTTCTGTTGTGCTATTTTCTATAACACGACCCAACTCCCAACAATCCCATGACCATATTCCCCGAAAACCCAATCGTTTGTCTCACGATCAGCATTTGTTTACTCTATTTGTACATGGCTCTTCTTCTTTTGTCTGCATTTAAAATCAAGGGTTTTCGTCTTAGCGAAAACCTAGATCTGCATAGAGAAGATTAATTTTTTTATTTTCTTTGTAGGTTTCGACAGTTGAACAGATCTCTACCTACAACTTTATCTCCAAACTCCACACACTGGTAAATTCAAAATATTGGGGACAATGTTCGGTTTAGGTTGGGGGGTGTGATCTACGGTTCCAATTTGTTATAATTTTGTAATTTAAAAAAAAAATTATTCTGGATTGCATTTTTTTACAGTATTTTTGCTTGTATTTCATGATCACATCAAATGCAACTTCAATCGTCTTTGTGACTGGCAGTCGTTAAAGAACCAAATAGTGAGTCTTAAAGCATAGAAAGCATGGATGTTAAATTTTTTTGGTTTAGTTTGGGAGCCTTGCGCACATTTTCATCTGATGTGCATGTTGTGATCATGAGAAAAGTAAGAGTAATCAAAAAAATTGAAATCCGAGAAGCACAAGCAAAACCATTGTGTAGCAGAAGTACTTTGCTAAACATCGTCGTGCCAAAAGGTTGGGTGCTTGTAAACAATGTGGCAGATGTTTTTACATGAAAAAATATAATCAGTGTTCCGAACCAATTTTGGGTCGTGCAACCGATCGATTAAACTAGATAGTGTATGGACAGAGTAAGTATTTTCCTGACACGCCATCTTATACCATTCTAGGACTTACACGTTATGTTTGACAAGAAGTGGGAAGGGTCACTAATAATGAAATAGACACAAGCGATGACTCGGATTAAATTTTAACTAATAATGATAAAGCTGTGAANCCATTGCTTCTATGAAATTATATCCCTAGTTAGCCATGTTTGAGCCTTCAATGAATAATGATTTCTTTTTTTCGAAAAAACCCATATGATAACCGAGCCACAAGAAAATACAATTAACATACCTTGTTATCCAAATTTTTTTTGGCACCCTCTTATAAATCAGTATGACATAGAAAGGCAAGAAAAATAGAAAATAAGATGGTGGCTATTGTTCAATGAAGAATTGGTGGAAACAACGGGAAAAAAAACAAGGAATTGCCAAGAAAGTGAAAAATAAGAAAAATGAAAGAAAGAAATACCATTTATAGGCAAAAGATCGAAAAGCAAGAAAGAGGTGTGCTACACTACATTAAAAAGGGGATAGTTTTTGAATACCATTGACGTCATTTCGTTAGCCACTAACCTCTGGCCACATTACAACCTATACAAAGTCCTAATTGATCTCAAGTCTGATGCATGTGTGCTGTCAACCGAAATCTGGGGTATGTTAAATAGTATTTCTTTAATTGCATTGATATTCTTCCATGAGATTATTCCAAGAACATGATTAGTCTATTTTCTTAGGACTTTCACTCCTTTTCTAATTGTGCATATGATTCTTCGATTGACCATCCTCNTTTTTTTTTCAATTTTCATAGATAAATGTGTATGTAAATAACTTTGATTTTTATTCGAGTAAAAAAAAAAAAGCCACNTCTTTAATTGCATTGATATTCTTCCATGAGATTATTCCAAGAACATGATTAGTCTATTTTCTTAGGACTTTCACTCCTTTTCTAATTNATTTTTATTCCAAGTTCAATGTGTGCATTTAGTCTTCTTTCAATTTTCACAGATAAATGTGTATGTAAATAATTTTTATTTTTATTTGAGTTCAAATGAAAAAAAAAAAACTGCATTTCCTTGAAAAATGGTATTTTCCCTATGCTTAAATGTCAAATGTACATTGGTATTTGTTAATCTTAAGGTATAAANTCCTCTGATCACATGCCCTTTGAGAGACAAGTCACTATAATCAGAGTGAATTTTTTCCTGAGAGCATTCTAAGAGAGGTTTGAGAAATCGAAGCTATCCATGGAAGGTGATAAAGTGGAATGTTTGTTATATAATAATTCTTGCTACTAGAATGATCATTCCTACTACACATCGAATTCCAAATACCAATGTAACAAGTGTTTTTTTTTTGTATAGAGTACGTACCAATGGTAGAGAAGTGTTCGGGAAACAATTCGAAATGAAGGGATGTGTGTCTCAACGATCCTGTTGCTAACTCATTCTGACAAGAAATCCTACATATACACATCTTTTAATTGGAGTTTGTAGGTAGCTTCACTAGAAACCTTCACAAGACAAAACTCATCCACTAGGGATCACCTAGGGGTTTAACAGCTTGTTGCATATGCAAAATGCAATCGTGTTATCTACGAAAGTGATTTTATTTTGTTATGTTGAGCCTGAGCCTGTAAAATTCGGGTAAATTTGAACTTTTTCTTAAAAACGGTAAAATGATAATTTGTCACTATAATGCATTAAAATACTCATGTTCTAGACCTCGGATGAGCAAACGGAATTCGTCATTGGGTTTGTATCGCAAAACCTAGTCACACTGTCAAATTTTGTCAAATTCTGAGATAGCTAAATTTTTGCACGTCGTTCGAGGCGACTACATGGCGAATGACATTTTAAAGGTCTCCAAAAAAAATTTTTATAATATTTCCTTAAAATTATGTTAAATTTCTAATAAAATTTATTTGGACTTAATTCGAGACTTAAATGAATCGTTTCGGGATGAAAAACGAACCCAAAAATCAGAACTATGCAGTGCGATGTGGACCGCACATTCGGGACTATAAATATAGACTTAAAATCAGATATTTTGAAGAAATATCTTCATTATTCACCCAAGTGGCCGGCCATAGAGAAAAGTGAGAAAAAACTTAATCTTCAAGGCTTCCTCCTTCGATTCTCGAAGCTCCGTCGCTCAGATCAACTCAGACCAAGAGTTAAAGTCGATCACCGTGACGAGGGCTATGTCTATGTACCAAGAAATGTGAATTTCACCGAAGATCCAAGAGAGGATTTTGGAGAAATTAAAGGTTCTTAGGGCGTTGGTTGGTGTTCTTGGAGGTTCTACTACTTCCTACACGCTACAAGAGGTAGGTTCTTCCTACTTTGGTTTTATTCCTATCTTAAGGGGCTGTTAAGGGGCTGAATTTGGGTTGTTTAAGGGGCTGATTTTGGGCTGTTTAGTGCCTAAATTGTGGGCTATTTTTGGACTGAAATTGTGACTATTTTTGGGCTGAAATTGTGACTTTTTTTGGACTGAAATTGTAAATGATTTTGGACGGAAAAGTGGACTATTTTTGGATAGAAAAGTGGACTATTTTTGGACTGAAAGGTGGACTATTTTTGAACTGAAAAGTGGGTTATTTTTGGACTATTTTTGTGGACTATTTTTAGGCCATTTTGCAGACTATTTTTAGGCCATTTTGTGGGCTATATACAAGCTGTTATATGGTGGTTTATATGGGCTGTTTTGGTGGTTTATATGGGCTATTTTGGTGGCTTATATAGGGGCTATTTTCTAGCTTAGATAAGGGCCGTTACGGGGGCTATTACATAAGTTGTTATGTGTTATATTATGCCTTAATGATTAAGTGTGTTATTGGCATAGATTATGTAATAATATACTTGTGAATTGTGTTGGTTGAATTGGAAATGAAAAACTCATGAAACATGAAATTCTGGACAAAACATACCGGTAGCGGGCAAAACCTACCGGTAGCTGACAGGTAATACCTCTCTAGCAAGTAAAACCTACCAGTAGCTAACAGGTAGTACCCGTCCAGTAGGCAAAACCTACCAGTAGCTAACAGGTAGTACTTGTCCAGTAGGAAAAGCTACTGGTAGCTTACAGGTAGAACTTCTACTGGTAGGTCTAATAAACACCTACTGGTAGCTCTTCCAAAAATCTAAAAATTTAAAATTGTTTTGCCAACCTTTTGAGCTTTGTTTTCTTTAGTTCAAATGGTACAAATGGACATTAAATGAGGTATTTTGAGGCACTTTGGACCTCCATTGAACTAAATGATTAAAGGAACACGAGTTATACATGTGGGTTATGATCTGGGTTAAGGGGATACGATTGACATGATGTCGGGTCATGCGATAAGCACGGATATCTCTGCGGGTTGACAGGTGGTCAACGGTTAAAAAAAGACCCCCGGTTTTAGGGGTGTCACAGCTTGGTATCAGAGCCTAGGTATACAAATTACCTAGGGCTTGATGGGCATTGGGTTTAGACCATTGCATGTATTGTACATTTCATCTTATGTGCTTACATTGTGTTACATGATTACGTACTATGTGATTATGTGAATGATATACGTGATAAAATGTATATAGAAAGGGACATTAGGGTTAGAAAACATAACCTTGGAGGTCAGAAAAGAAATGAACGAGATAGTTCAAGGTATAAATGTTTACTAGTGGGTGGAATAGACTCTACTAGGGAAACAAGGAGAAAAATCTCAATGTTTCAAGTTTGATCCCTATCATGGGATACTAAATAAATGCCCTATTGCTATCTGGCAAGTGTGTAGATGGCAACTAGAGGGAGGAGACGTCGAGGTGGACAGAACAACCAACCACCACCGGCTTTTGACCAACAAGTCTTTGTGCAGGCTATTAGTGCGACGACTGCTACGATTGCACACGTTGGTGCTATAATTGCTAATGTTGCACAGATGGGTGCAAATGTGGGGTAAGGAGGCACGAGCAACCTCCAGAAGTTCAAAGCACATAAACCATCGGTATTCAAGGAAGGGGCGGGCCTGATGGTGGTTGACCATTGCTTGACAAAATTCCTTGTTGTTTCCAAACCTCTAAACATCACCTTTTAGCAAGTATAGTATATGAATAAAGGGGAGTGTCACTCTCCTAGGGATGATGTCAAAAGAAAGGGCAACAGAATGATGGATGAATGAAATGTCAAATTTGAGTATGTGTGAACAAAAGTGCTCCCCAAG
>CAUOFW020004980.1:447219-519390 GCA_963454935.2 Ilex paraguariensis
AAGTCCTAAGGGGTGGTATTTATAGGCAACAAGGGAGGGTGAAAGTCTTGTTAGGTGGCTTTGAATCTTGTTAGGTGGTCTTGAAAAGTCTTGTTTGGTGGCATGAAAGTCTTGTTAGGTGGCCTTGAATCTTGTTAGATGGCATGAAAGTCATGTTAGGTGGCCTTGAATTCTTTGATCCTCCTTTGTTTTGAGCTTTGATAATTGGCACCCCAGTAGTTTGTAGCTTTGACGTACAAAACCCTGAAAAGAACAACAATTAATGCATTATCCTTTATTCACACACTAACTCTAATTTGATTTATTTTGACTAGTTTACTTTATTCAACTAACACAATTTACCTATTAAATTATGCCTTAATTAGGGTTAATCATATACCACAGGCCATTCAACAATAATAGGCTTAGAATAAAAATAAGTATCATACCAAACTTGTTGATCAATGTTTTCAAACATGGCAGCGTTGAATACATTCTAACCAGGGGGTAGTTCTTGTTGCTGCGAGGCTGCTTCAGGCGGTGACGAGGCTCCTCGCCTTACTCGACTTGACAAAGCTCTTGTTCTTGCTCTTGGGTCCATGGATTCTTGAATTTCTTGCTCAATACACTGTTTCAGGGATTTTTGATTGATAAAAACCCGTAAAAGGTTATGGGTAAGTGTTTAATCGGAGTAGAATTGAAAAAAAAACTATTAGGTAAAGCAAATCTGAAGAGAGAAGGTGAAAGGTTCTGCTTTTTTTTTTTTGAATTTCTATCGCGAGGGAGATGTTGGACTATTCTGTTCGTGAACTGGAGCTTTTATACTGGCCAGTATTATCCAGATGCTATCAATACCGTCTGAACGGTGCTGATCCTCTAGAATCCCCTTAGGCTTGTAGGCTACTGATGCTTGATCTTCTCCATATTTCCAGCTTCGGTTTTCCAGCCTGCAATTATAGAAAATCAGTTTAAATTCAAACTTTTATACATTTAACTATTTAATAACTTAAATCCTAACTTATAACACTTATTTATTATATAGTTATATAAAATGATACAAATCCTAAGATTATACATCTTTGATCATTTTAATTTTAATCGGAATCTTCTAGATCAAGAACATTAATGAACCAATTAATCTCCTGTCACACATATCTTGCAAGAATGGGGTTGGAATAAGATGGCATCTTAGGGTAATCCTTACTCTGCCCATACTTAATCCAGTCAAGATGATCTAATGCTCGACCTAAAATTGGTTCAGCACGCTAATTATATTCTCTCATATGCGTTAATTGACTGCACTTTATACAACCACCGAGTCGATTTGCTCATCGACGTTTAGCAAATGAACTTTTTCTGCACAAAGGTTTTGCTTAATTGCCAAAAATTTCTAATTTTCAAACAACTTTTGCTTTCGCTATGATAAAAGAAGGTATATCTTTCAAAAAAATACGTAGTATACCCAAACTAAACCAAAAAAAAATTTCATCCATTTTTACAAAAAAAAATTGAAAAAAAAATTAGAAAAGATTCACTAACCAGTTCTTTAACGTATGTCGGTCACAAGGATGAATATGGACTGTTCCCGTCCACCCAATTTAAATTTAACATTGTCCTCAATGTATGGCAATATAAAGTAAAACGATAGACAATTTCTAATAAGATTTAGAGGTGAGAGCAATCCATAATGCAAAACCTTAATCTATAAATATAAAAAGCAAATAGTTAGTATTACTACTTATAATCAAACTCTTACAAAGAATCTTCAAGACACATACTCAGGTTCCATTAACATAATGGAATCCACATTTTGAACAAATCTATAATGATATGGCTTAAGCCTTTGACCATTCACTTTAAAAACATTTCTAGTTAATGGATTATCAATTTCAATTGCCCCATGTTCAAAAACATGTTTAACAATGTAGGGGTCTATCCATCTTGACCTTAATTTTCTAGGGAGTAAGCAGAGTCTTGAATTATATAACAAGACTTTTTGAAAAGGTTCAAAGGACTTCTGCACAATATTCTTATCATGAAAAATTTTCATTCTAGACTTGGTAATCTTTGCATTTTCATATGTTTCATTTCTCAGTTCTTTCAATTCATTAATCTGAAGTTTGCGGGATGCAATTGCTTTGTCGATATCAAAATTCATCATTTTGATTGCCCAGTGTGCTCGATGTTCTAATTCCACAGGTAAGTGACATGGTTGACTATAAACTAACTGATAAGGAGAAATTCCCAAAATAATTTTGTATGCAGTTTGGTAAGCCCAAAGCGCATCAGTTAGTATTACAAACAAATCTTTACGATCTGGACTGATAGTTTTCTCCAAAATATATTTTATCTCCCTATTGGCTAATTCAGTTTCTCCACTTGTCAGGGATGATAAGGGGTAGATATTTTGTGAGAAATCAAATATTTTTTCTTTAGGTTTTCAAAAACTTTATTACAAAAAATGTGTTCCCCCATCACTTACAATGGCTCAATGAATTCCAAATCTAAATAAAAAATTTTCTTTTAAAAACCTAATCACTATATGGTGATCATTGTTTCAATAAGGAATTGCCTCTACCCATTTGAAAATATAATCAACGGCAACCAAAATATACAGATGTCTAAAGGATGGCAAAAACGGTTCCAAAAAATCGATGTCCCAACAATCAAAAATCTCAATGACCAAAACAGGGTTCAAAGACATCATGTTTCTTTTTAAAATATTTCTCATTCTTTGACATTTATCACAATTTAGACAAAAAGCATGTACATCTTTAAAAATGATGGGCAATAAAATTCACGCTGCAAAGTTTTAGCAGTGATTTTCTCTAAAGAAAAATACCCTCCACAAGTTTCAGTATGGCAAAATGAAATGACATGACCGATTTCATGGTTTGGTACACAACATCTTATTATCTGATTTTTGCATTACTTAAACACAAAGGGATCTTCCCAAAAGAAATTGTATACCTCTCTTAAAAATTTCTTCTTATTAGTTCAGGTATAATGAAAAAGAATAATACATGTGGCTAAATAATTGGCTATATCAGCATACCATGGTACTTCTGTGATTGCAAACAATTGCTCATCTAGAAAAAGTTGCTTTAATTGGTATTTATTATTCTTTTGTTTCATAATTCAACCTTGATAAATGATCAATTACCACATTTTTAACTCTTTTCTTGTCTTTGATGATAAGATCAAATTCTTGTAGCAATAGTATCCATCGTAGGAGATATGGTTTAGCATCCTTCTTGGTAAGCAGATATTTCAAGGTTGCATGATCAGTAAACACAACAATTGAGGATCCAACTAAATATGATCAAAATTTATCTAAAGCAAATACTATAGCAAGGAATTTTTTTTCTATTGTAGAATAATTTATCTGTGCATTATTTAGAGTTTTGCTTGCATAATAAATCACATAGGGTCTTTTATCCTTCTTTTAACCTAAAACAGCTTCACCGCATAGTCACTAGCATCACACATTAATTCAAAAGGTGAGGCCCAATCAAGAGGTTGCATAATTAGTGCAGAAATAAGCATGTTTTTAAGTTTATCAAATGCTGATTGACATGTATCATTCCAACTAAATGGAACATCCTAACATAGAAGATTACATATAGGTTTGGAAATCTAACTAAAATCTTTAATGAATCTTCTATAGAATCCTACATGACCTAGAAAGGATTGAACATCTTTTATAGTCTTAGGTGGAGAGAGCTTGGCTATTAAATCTATCTTTAACCTGCCAACTTCAATTCCTTCTGCCAAAACTATATGTCCTAATACAACACCCTATGTGACCATAAAATGACATTTTTTCTAATTCAAAACAAGATTTGTTTCCTAACATCGAGTAAGGATTTTTTCAAGATTCTCTAAACATAATTCAAATGAATCACCATATACCAAAAACTCATCCATGAAAACTTCCAAAAACCGCTCTACCATATCGTTAAAAATGCTTAACATGCAACGCTGAAAAGTGGCTGGAGAATTACACAATCCAAAAGACATTCTTTTATAAGGAAACGTACCAAAAGGACATGCAAAAGTTATTTTCTCCTGGTCATCAATTGCTATCTCAATCTGATTATAGCTAGAGTATCCATCCAAAAAATAATAATATGTATGTCCAATTATTCTTTATAAAACTTGGTCCATGAAAAGGTAGGGAAAAATGATCTTTTATGATGAGAGAATTCAATTTTTGATAGTCGATACACATACGCCAACCAGTGACTGTACGCATAGGGACTAATTTATTTTCTTGATTTCTCACTACCGTGACTCTAGTACTACTTGTATAGGGCTAACTTATTTACTATTAGATACAAGATATATAATATCAACGGTTAATAGTTTAAGTACGTCAGCCTGGACTAACTCTTTCAAATGTGGATTCAACCTTCTTTGCGACTGTCGGGATGGTTTGGAATCTTCTTCCAAGTATATACAACGAGTACAAAGAAAAAGACTTATGCTCTTTATATTTGCAATCGTACAACTAATTACACTTTGATGATTTTTTATAACTCCTATCAATTGCTTTTCTTGGATTTCTAACAATTTTGAAGATATTATCATTGGATGAGTTTCATCCTCCCCTAAGATGACATATTTCAAGCTAGCTAGAAGAGGTTTCAACTCTGGTTTGGGGACCACAACACTAGACTCTATAGACTTAATTCCAGAAGTCAATAACTATTCAAATTTTAGAACCCATGTGTTATTAGTTGACATATCTACGGACTCAACATTTTGTACAGACTCTAATGCATGTGACTCTTTCTTTGTACAAGTTTTTTCAAACAGAATTTGAGTTAATGACTCAATGCAATTCAATTAATGTAATTCTTCTTCCTCTCGGGGCTGCTTAGTAATATCAAACGCATTTAATTCCAAAGTCATATTTCCAAATGAAAGTGTCATAATTTCATTCCTAAAATTACTCAATGCATTTGAAAGAGTTAGGAATGGTCGCCCTAAAATGATAGGAATTTGTGTAGAGACATGCAAGACTAGTTGTGTATCCAATACAATAAAATCCATTGGAAATATCAACTTAGACAAGTACATCCTCCACTACTCTATGTGGAATTTTTACAAAACGATCCGCCAACTGCAAGGTGACATTAGTGGGTTTTAATTCACCCAATCCTAACTACTCGTAGACAGAATATGGAAGCAAATTAACACTGGCTCCAAGATCAAGCAGGGCTTGCACAATTCTGAAGTGTTTGATTATGCATGAAATTATAGGACTCCTAGGATCTTTGTACTTCAAAGGGGCCTTGTGCTGAATGATAGTACTAGCCTTTTCAGTCAAAAATACTCTTTTTTCTACATTGATCCTTCTTTCTACTGTGCAAAGGTCTTTCAAAAATTTGGCATAAGATGGGACTTGCTTGATTGCATCCAACAAGGGGATGTAAATCTTTACATGCTTAAACAACTCGAAGATTTCAACATGATTGTTCAATGGTTGAGGTTTCTTGACTCTTTGAGGAAAAGGTAAGGGAACAAGACTTGATTTTTCTTTTTCATTTGGCAACTCTGTTTCTTTTTCCATCAACAGTTCAGGCTCGATTGGTTTATTTATAGGTAATAACTCAACTATTGGTTCAAGAGTTTTGGCTTCAATGGTCTTGTCAATCACCTTACACTTCTCAGTGTGGTAATTACTTGTACTTGACTCGGAGAAGGTTCAGAAGATGCAACATTAGCCTAGTTTAACCTTGTGGTGGTTTAGGTTGAGATGAAAATTTTTCCTTTTCCATTGTGTTCAAACACTAGGTCAATTTAGCTAAATGACTCTTTATATCCTCAATATTCTGTGAGTTTGAGCTTTGAAATCATTAAATGCATGGGTAGTCTAAGTATTGGAACTCATTTGAATTTGAATGAACTAGTTCATGGTATCCTCTAAACTTCTCTTGTGTGGTGGTTGATAAGGCTAATTTGGCTACTGAGTCTGGGGTTATGGTGAAGGTGGACTTGTTCATAGGTTGTGTATTTTTTCAACTGAAATTCAGGTGATTCCTC
The DNA here is from genome assembly GCA_963454935.2 of Ilex paraguariensis. Classification (NCBI taxonomy): domain Eukaryota; kingdom Viridiplantae; phylum Streptophyta; class Magnoliopsida; order Aquifoliales; family Aquifoliaceae; genus Ilex; species Ilex paraguariensis. The sequence goes on from CAUOFW020004980.1 coordinate 453,247, forward strand.
CACCCTGGGTTATAAGTTTCAAAGTAGGGATTATGATAAGGCTTGTTAAAGTTGGAAATGGCATTGGTTTGTTCCATCAAGACCACTTAAATGATGGAATGGTGGGACATTCCCCCATAGGATGTCCTAACAAAGCACAAATTACACACAATTGATTAGTGGATGACACAACAAAAATTTTCTTGACTTTTTTCATCTCTAAAGCTTCAAGCTTTCGAGACAAATTAGTCATTTTGGCCCTTAGGTCATCATCTTTTTTTAACACGTATTTCCCTCCTTGTAATGAAGAGGGCTTAGTTTCAACAATATTTGGTGAGGCCGAGTCTCACATTTGGGAAGTCTCAGAAATGGTATCAAAAAACTTGAATGCCTCATCGAGACTAGTACCCATGCATTCCCTCTGGGCCATTATTTCAACAAAAACACAGTGCGGACAGGAGGGCATCATAAAAGAAACCAACTAAAGTTCAACTCTCAAATGCATGATATGGGCAAGCTCAAAGAAGATCCTTAAATCTCTTCCAGTATTGATAAAAAATTTCTCCTTTCACAAAAAAATATCATGATTTGACATGTCAAGAAAAAAAATTTAAAAAAATTTGGTTTGCAAAATTTGCTAACTTGGAGGATTGGGCTTTTAAAAAATTTAGCACTATTTAGCCTTATCCTCCAAAAAGAAAGGAAAAGGTTTCAACTAGGCCATTTCAGAATTATCTTGCAATGCACCACATACTTCCTCAAATTCTTTCATATGCAAATAAGAGATTTCAGACTCAAAACCATGAAATTGTGATAAACGTTGTATTGTCCTTGCTTTAATATTAAATTTTGAAGCATTAGTGGTAAAAACAAAGCATAACGGGACACTAGTGCATGTGGGATGCAAGTATTCTCTTAAAGGTTAGACATTCTGAAGTATCTCTTGTTCCCTTTGATTATTATTAGTCATGCTCAATTCAAAAGAGTCTGATGATGCTTGTGAAGATGAAGATGATGAAGATGAAGGACTAAACTGATTTACAGATCCTACTAATGACTTAACAGACATAAACAATGAAAATATGACAAATAGTGTATGCGCATATAATACTACTAGACAACTTCCCTGTTGTTTTGAAATCACTGTAACTCCTTAGAAATGGCCCTAAAAATATTGATCTAACCTAATTTATGCATGCACCCAAGTATAAGTGGTCAAATTATAATAGTTTTTGATTAAGTCCGAGGTCGAACCCACAAAAAGCTAATTGTCGGTATTCAAAATAGAAATAGTAAAATTGTCATGTGTGTAGTGTGCAACAAAATAGCTTGTGGTGTGAGTTTAGAATTATTAAATAAACACTTAACTAAAACTTTGAATAACAATGATAAAAAGTTACTCTCAAGTGCGGGAATCCAACATATATTACACTGTTCAATTATGAAAATGTCACCTTACAACAATTAACTCCTATTTTACTGGAAAGCTAACTAGTAGGTTTGATGTATAACTAAACCATATCACATCAACTGATTAGGTTAGCCGGAAGGTCTATGTACCATGCAACAATCAAATAACCCTAGTAAACCCGAAAGAGCTATTCAATCGATAGGTTGATGATTCAATGAAGACGGAGTTCTGGTTTATACGTTAAATGAAAAGTATTGACTATAGTGCGATTTAACCGTCTATAACAAATCTCTCGAATGTTACATAAAGTCCAACTATGTAAATCACTATATCATGCATGAAAAGCATAATAATTATAGATAGTATGGTATATAGCATTAAGCTTTGCTCGGTGTTCACAACCATAAGCATATTATAATAGTAGTAACCATCAATTAATTAAGGAAGGTATAAATATTAACGCATAAATAAAATATCAGCATTTTCATAACTTAAACAGTATCATACATGCATTCACCCTTCACTGAAAAGTATAAATGAACTACTCATACCTCATTGCTATAGATGAGCAAAAGGAGTTATATAATCTCATTACAACTGAAAACAAAATACACAAACATCCTTTCTCGAAGAAAAGTTGAAACATTGACACTCTTATTACCAGCTATGGCACAAAAGTGGGAGAGGTTTAACCCTCCAAGTAGAAAGGATAAACAGAAATGTAAAAGTAGGGAAAATTCTGGCTGAGAAGTGATTAGGGCAGGGCTTCGCTCATTTTCTAACTAAAACACTCACTGAAGTCTCCCTTTCTTTNAAATTCTTCCTAACTTCTAATACATCCCATATTACCTCTCCCAATGTTTTCCGACCTCCCGAATTCAATGGTAATGTTATTTTGATAAAAAAAAGTTAATATATTTATTTAGTTACCCTTATCAATCTCTCTCTCTCTTTCCTCCTCTCTCTCCTCTCTTGTACTGGACTAAGCTCTCTTGCCATCCCCTGAAAAATGAGCTGAAGAAGGCTACTTATAAGCACCAGTAAGAGGGAGTAAAGCGGAAGACACCCTGGATAGCCAATCAGGGTGATTTGTTGATCACATGGATCAATGGGAGAAGAAGCGAAAGACTTGAGGTAGTTTGAGCACCGTCCGGACGGTAACATTTCTCTAAATTTTTGCTTTAGTAGCCTCCTTGTGATTTATACTTTCCTCCCCTTCCTCATTAAGCCTTTGCACTTTGGTTTTCTTAAATTTCCATATTTATGCTTGAAACCCTAAAAAATGTACAAACTACGTGTTATCCCTAATACTTTATAAATTAATTACTTTAACCTAGTTTATACACACAGTTAACCCTAAACCCTGATTCAATTATGCATTCTTTTAGGTTCAATCACTTATCACGAACATCGTGTGGGCAAAATGTGGTATGGATGATAGTGGATCGACTTACAAAGTTGGCACACTTTTAGTTGTGCGAATGACCATAACACTGGAGGTATTTTGTAAATTTTAAATAATGGAGATAGTCTGGTTATATATGGTGCTCGTATCTAGAGTATTGGATTGGGATCTCAAGTTCACGTCTCACTTCTGGGAGAGCATTTAGGGAGCTATAGAGACATAGTTGATGATGAGTACAACTTTTTATCCCTAGACGGATGGTCAGTCAANTGGGATCTCAAGTTCACGTCTCACTTCTGGGAGAGCATTTAGGGAGCTATAGAGACGTAGTTGATGATGAGTACAACTTTTTATCCCTAGACGGATGGTCAGTCAAAAGGGGTCATCCAGATTTTAGAGGAGATATTTTAGGCATAAGTCTTTGACCTCAAGGGTAGTTAGGAGGATCACTTACCTTAGTGAAATTCTCCTACAACAATAGCTACCAAGCAAGCATACATATGGCATCCTATGAAGCATTGTATGGGAAGCCATGCTATTTTTTGATATGTTGGATGGAGGTTGAAGAGGGACCTTCCACAGGTCTGGACTTAATCAAGAACACCTCAAAGAAGGTGGACATGATACATAAGTGTTTTCTTACGGCTTACAGTAGACAAAAGAGTTATGCTGACAGGTGGTAGAGACCCTTAGAGTTTGAGGTTAGAGATCACATTTTCTTGAAGGTTATGCCTAAACGGAGAGTGGTCAGGTTTGAGAAACGGAGAAAGTTGTTAGCGAGGTATATCGGGGCCTTCAAGGTACTTGAGAGGGTTGATACAGTTGTTTATCGGTTGGTGTTACCACCAAATCTATCGAGTGTTCACAAGGTGTTCCATGTCTTTATACTCTAGAAGTACACCCCAGATCCTACACATATGGTGGATTGGGGTGAATTGGTTATTTATACAAAAGGGACCTTCTATGAGGGACCGATGTGTATCTTGGATAGTTGAGATCAAGTTTTGCGTGGCAAAACTGTGAGGCTGGTAAAGGTGTTGTGGTAGCACCTTTACTTAAAGAAAATTTTTTAGGTTTTACATTATTCCTTCCTTAAAGGAATTTTGTCCCTAAAATTACACACACATACATATACAACAAGTCATATGCAACAAGTCATATAACACACTATACAAGTCATGCAACAAGAAATGTACCTCCATCCTCAAACAAGAACGGATAGTGTCCTCACGCTCCTGTATCACCTCCTCTGTACCATAGTGCTGCCACAACATCTTCACCAGTCTTATAGTCTTNGGAGGATCACTTACCTTAGTGAAATTCTCCTACAACAATAGCTACCAAGCAAGCATACATATGGCATCCTATGAAGCATTGTATGGGAAGCCATGCTATTTTTTGATATGTTGGATGGAGGTTGAAGAGGGACCTTCCACAGGTCTGGACTTAATCAAGANCGAATTCAATGGTAATGTTATTTTGATAAAAAAAAGTTAATATATTTATTTAGTTACCCTTATCAATCTCTCTCTCTCTTTCCTCCTCTCTCTCCTCTCTTGTACTGGACTAAGCTCTCTTGCCATCCCCTGAAAAATGAGCTGAAGAAGGCTACTTATAAGCACCAGTAAGAGGGAGTAAAGCGGAAGACACCCTGGATAGCCAATCAGGGTGATTTGTTGATCACATGGATCAATGGGAGAAGAAGCGAAAGACTTGAGGTAGTTTGAGCACCGTCCGGACGGTAACATTTCTCTGAATTTTTGCTTTAGTAGCCTCCTTGTGATTTATACTTTCCTCCCCTTCCTCATTAAGCCTTTGCACTTTGGTTTTCTTAAATTTCCATATTTATGCTTGAAACCCTAAAAAATGTACAAACTACGTGTTATCCCTAATACTTTATAAATTAATTACTTTAACCTAGTTTATACACACAGTTAACCCTAAACCCTGATTCAATTATGCATTCTTTTAGGTTCAATCACTTATCACGAACATCGTGTGGGCAAAATGCGGTATGGATGATAGTGGATCGACTTACAAAGTTGGCACACTTTTAGTTGTGCGAATGACCATAACACTGGAGGTATTTTGTAAATTTTAAATAATGGAGATAGTCTGGTTATATATGGTGCTCGTATCTAGAGTATTGGATTGGGATCTCAAGTTCACGTCTCACTTCTGGGAGAGCATTTAGGGAGCTATAGAGACGTAGTTGATGATGAGTACAACTTTTTATCCCTAGACGGATGGTCAGTCAAAGGGGTCATCCAGATTTTAGAGGAGATATTTTAGGCATAAGTCTTTGACCTCAAGGGTAGTTAGGAGGATCACTTACCTTAGTGAAATTCTCCTACAACAATAGCTACCAAGCAAGCATACAGATGGCACCCTATGAGGCATTGTATGGGAAGCCATGCTATTTTTTGATATGTTGGATGGAGGTTGAAGAGGGACCTTCCACGGGTCTGGACTTAATCAAAAACACCTCAAAGAAGGTGGACATGATACATAAGTGTTTTCTTACGGCTTACAGTAGACAAAAGAGTTATGCTGACAGGTGGTAGAGACCCTTAGAGTTTGAGGTTAGAGATCACATTTTCTTGAAGGTTATGCCTAAACGGAGAGTGGTCAGGTTTGAGAAACGGAGAAAGTTGTTAGCGAGGTATATCGGGGCCTTCAAGGTACTTGAGAGGGTTGATACAGTTGTTTATCGGTTGGTGTTACCACCAAATCTATCGAGTGTTCACAAGGTGTTCCATGTCTTTATACTCTAGAAGTACACCCCAGATCCTACACATATGGTGGATTGGGGTGAATTGGTTATTTATACAAAAGGGACCTTCTATGAGGGACCGATGTGTATCTTGGATAGTTGAGATCAAGTTTTGCGTGGCAAAACTGTGAGGCTGGTAAAGGTGTTGTGGTAGCACCTTTACTTAAAGAAAATTTTTTAGGTTTTACATTATTCCTTCCTTAAAGGAATTTTGTCCCTAAAATTACACACACATACATATACAACAAGTCATATGCAACAAGTCATATAACACACTATACAAGTCATGCAACAAGAAATGTACCTCCATCCTCAAACAAGAACGGATAGTGTCCTCACGCTCCTGTATCACCTCCTCTGTACCATAGTGCTGCCACAACATCTTCACCAGTCTTATAGTCTTGCCACAAAAAACTTGCTCTCGACTATCCATGATACTAATCGGTCCTTCCTCGAAAGTCTCATCTGTATTAACAACTAGCTCACCCCAATCCACCACATATGTAGGATCTGGAGTGTACTTCTGGAGCATAGAGACAAGGAATACTGCATGAAACTAGATAGATTTGGCGGGTAATGCCAACCAGTAAGCAACTATACCAACCCTCTCGAGTACTTCGAAGGGCCTGATATATCTCGGCAACAACTTTTCCCTCTTTTCGAACCTGACCACTCCCCTCGTAGGCATTACATTCAAAAAGATGTGATCTCTAATCTCAAACTCCAGAGGTCTCTGCCACTTGTCGTCGTAGCTCTTCTATCGGCTTTGAGCTGTAAGAAGATGCTTTCGTATCAAATCCACCTTCTTTGAGTTATCTCTAATCAAGCCTAGACCTATGGAGGGTCTCTCTCTAACCTCTGTCCAACAAATTAGGGAACGGAATGGCCTCCTATAAAATTCTTCATAAGGTGTCATCTGTATGCTCGCTAGATAACTATTGTTGTAGGCAAATTCCACTAAGGATAAGTGACCCTCCCAACTATCCTTGAGATCAAGGATGCATGCCCGAAGNGCCATCTGTATGCTCGCTAGATAACTATTGTTATAGGCAAATTCCACTAAAGATAAGTGATCCTCCCAACTATCCTTGAGATCAAGGATGCATGTCCTCTAGAATCTAGATGGTTCTCTCTGACTGACTGTCTATCTGGGGATAAAAAATTGTACTCATTATCAACTGTGTCCCTATAGCCTATTGAAAGTTCTCCCAAAAGTAGGTCGTAAACCTGGGATCCCGATCCGACACTATAGATACGGGTGCCCCATGTAACTGGACTATCTCCTGTATATGTAACCTACAGAATTCCTCCAGTGTGAAGGTCATCCGCATAACCAAAAAGTGTGCCGACTTTGTAAACTAGTCCACTATTACCCATACCACGTCATGTCCATGCGAAGTCCGTGGTAAGTAGGCCACAAAATCCATAGTGACGTGTTTCCACTTCCACTCAGCCACCACTAAAGGCTGGAGCAATCCTGCTGGTCTCTGATGCTCAGCCTTGACTTGCTAACACATGACACATCTACTAACAAAGTCTCCAATGTGTCTCTTTATCCCATTCTAATAATACTGGCAGCGAAGATTGTGGTACATCTTCATGCCACCAAGATATATAGCAAAACAAGAGAAATAAAACTCCCTAAGGATCTCTTCTATTAGATTTGTAGACTGGGGAACCATAACTCTTCCCCTGAATCAAAGACTATCATATGCGTGAATGGCCCAGCCCTCATCACCTATACCTGACTTTACCCGGTCCTTGATAGACAATATCTCTGTGTCTTACCCTTAGGACTTGATCACTCTACTCAATAAGGAAGGGGTAGCTTCCAGAGCCCCCAAAATGTCTTGATCTTGATCCCTGTAGTGCAACCTGAACTATCCCATAGTCTCGAGCATCTGTCACTCTCAGGATACTGCACTAGCCAAGACTCCCCGTAACTTTCGGCTCAGTGCATCAGTCACCACATTTGCCTTACCAGGATGGTAATGCAAAGTGAATTCATAATCCTCCAAGTACTCCATCCACCTGCACTATCTCGTATTGAGGTCCCGTTGTGTGAAGATGTACCTCAGACTTTTGTGGTCCAAAAATACCTCAAACTACTCTCCATAGAGATAGTAAGGCCATGCTTTTAAGTCAAAGACAATGGCCACCAACTCCATGTCGCGAATAGAGTAGTTCTGCTCATGGTTCTTCAACTGTCATGAACCATAAGCTACCACCCTCTCAGACTGCATCAATACATGTCCAAGTCCGTCCCTTGAGGCATTACAATAGATTGTGTGCCTCTACCCCCTCTCTAGCACTATAAGGATAAGAGCTGAAGTAAACCTCCTCTTCAACTCCTAGAATGCCCTCTTACATGAGTTATCCCACTAGTCATAGGTGTAGCTAGCTGTGAGAAGTCCTCAATGAACCTCCGATAATATATTGTCAATCCCAAGAAACTACATATCTCGAAAACTAACTTAGGCATCTCCCAACTTATAAATACCTCTACCTTCTCCGGATTCACTGACACACCCAAAGTAGACACCACATGTCCTAAAAATTTTACCTATGTCAGCCAAAATTCATACTTGTTGAACTTGGCGTATAATTGGTGGTCTCTCAAGGTCTAGAGAACAACCCTCAAATGACCCTCATGCTCCTCCTCTGACTTGGAGTAGATCAAAATATCATCAACAAAGACCACGAAAAACTGATCTAAATAGGGTTGAAAGACCCTATGCATAAGGTCGAGGAAAGCCGTCATGGCATTTGTCAAACTAAAGGGCATAACGATAAATTCAAAGTGCTTATATGTCCTGGATGCCATTTTAGGGATGTCGGCCTCCCTAATCCACCACTAATGGTATCTCATGTGTAGATCTATCTTGGAGTGGACCCGTGCCCCTCTCAATTGATCAAAAAGATCTGCAATCCTTAGTAATGAGTACTTGTTTTTTATAGTGACCCAATTCAACTGTCGGTAGTCAATACATTATCTAAGGGTCCTATCCTTCTTCTTGGAAAATAGTACCAGACCACCCCAAGGTGAAGTACTCGATCTAATAAAGCCTCTGTCCAACAAGAATTATAATTAGACCTTGAGTTCTTGCAACTCAGCAGGTGTCATCTTATGCGGTGCCATAGAAATAGGGGATGCATCGGGTTATAATGCAATGTTGAAGTCTACGTACTGATATGAAGACAATCACGAGAACTCATCTAGAAAAACATTCGCATATTCACAAACTACCAGAGGCAAACCCAACTCCTATTTCACCTTGTCCTCAAGTGTACGGCCCCAAGCTAACCCATTAACTATTCGTGCCAACGAGAGTCATACACGGCTTGGGATAAACGCATCGTGCTTTTTTACCTAAAATTTGAAACAAACACCCTCTAGTGTATAGATAGTGACCCTCTTTTGATAACAATCGATGATGACTCGGTGTGCCGCCAACCAATCCATCCCCGAGGATGACATCAAACTCTAACATGTCCATGACCCTATAGTCCACAGTGAGTAGTATCCCCCGAGATCTCTAACTCACATACCAACATATTTAATCAATGTGAACTCTAGCTCCTATAGGATAACATACATGCAATGGTTCCTCTAAGGTCTCAACCTCTAAGTCCAAATCTCTTACACATGATGCATTTATAAATGAATAAGATGCACCTGAATTAAATAATACCCTTGCCCATAAGCAAGAGATTAGAAATATACCCTAAATCACTAAATGATCTACCGACTTAGCCTATGGTGTGATGGCAAAGACTCGCCCCTAGGTCCCTAAAGTCCCTGCCCGTAAGCCCTGTCCTCAGCCCAAACCCTGGCCCATCTGGCCTGATTAAAAAGTCCCCGCTCGTGAAGTGGTAGGGGTATGTGTAGCACCCTGGAACTGAAACTAACTTCACTAACCCATGGTGGGGTAGGGAAGAATGAAATATTTCTTTGGATGCCCCACCAATGACTGAGACTAAGATTCCCGTAACTCTGGGATCCCTGCCTCTAAAGACAATCCCGGTTCAAGTGGCCCAGTTGGTGGCATATGTAGCAAGTCTTTTGGCCAACCTAATAGGTGGCCCTGAAATTTCTCCCACCCTGGGAGGATTAGCCTTGACCTTGACTTTGATAGTCTCGGCCCTACCCTTGATACCCTTGTAGGGTGGATGTCCTTTACTTCTTCCCCAAACTAGTGGAAGAGGATTGGGCCTCTTTCTTTTTATCCTTAGCACCCGCCTCTCGGATGTTCTTAGCAACTTCCACCTCCCTCTCAATGGCCATGGCTGTCTCGACTACTGAGTCTAGGTCTTATAGGTGGTGGTCCACAATTTTTCCTCAGATGGACAACTTCAAGTCATCCTCTAACCTCCTCACTTTGGCCAAGTTAGTAGTTACATAGTCTTCAGTAAATGGGATGGCTCGGTGAACTTAGCCACGTATTTCATCACAGTCATGGCCCCTTACTTTATATCTAAAAATTCTTGGACTTTCTCTTGTCAAACAGCTGGCAGGAAATATTTGCTCATAAAACTCTTCCCAAATCATAACCTCGAGATTCTTTGAGGCCTTTGTCCAATTCCACCACAGATGGGCCTCTCCCTCAAGTTGGAATGTTGCTAGTCATATATTTATGGCATCGGATGTGATCTCCACAGCCTCCAAGATCTTGTCTACTTGTTGAAACCAATGGTCGGCCACCATCGGATCTGCCCCTCCTATGAAAGTAGGTGGCTTATGTGCCTTAAACCTCTGGAGGTTATTCGAGCCTTCCTAGCCCACGTTAGCGCTGGCTTGTGCAAAGGTAACAGCCATTGTGCACATAGCCTCCATGAAGGCTTGTTGATCAAAGGCCAGTAATGGTAGTTGGCTATTTTGTCCACCCCCTCGACTATTTTGGTATCCTTTTCTCTATTTGTCATCTACACACACATAAGATAGCAGTAATAAACCACTAACTTAGTATCCCAAAGTTAGGGATCAAAGTTACAAAGTTGAAAATTTAATTTCCTCTTATCTCACGAGTAGGGGGTATGTTACCCTCCAGTAGGCACCCAAACCAAAAACTTTGCCATTATTTGTTTTTTTGACCCCAAGGTTATACTTTCTAACCCTAGTGCCTCATTTTCATACACATTGAATCATGCATATAATCACATATCACACAACATGTAGCATTTAATGCACATAACATATAATGCATAATAAATGTAATTGCTTAACCCAATCTACCCTCAAGTCAAAGGTAATCGAAAACCTAAGCTCTGATACCAAGCTGTGACGCCACAAAATTTGAAAGTCCTTTCTCAACCCGTTGATCACCCAATAACCCGCAGAAATACCCATGAGTACCATATAACCCGATACCACGTCGTTACACCCCATTCACCGAGATTATAACCAAAATAAAATTTGGATAAAGTCTCCTTTGTACGGGAGCACTACCCAACACATAACTTGTACACATATTAACCACATATCCATTCTAAGGTCCACATCCCAGAAATATAACCTTATTATTATCCATTTACATCATCCATAGAAGTGCGCTCTAGATGTGAAGGCTTGATGATGTTACATTTTAATTTTTCAAGTTTCTAGACAAGGAACCGGTACCTAGGCCTTCTATTTTCCAAGTATCGTACATATAAGCATCGGTACTAGTACCTAGACCCACTGTTTGTAGGGTACCGATACTTGTGAGCATAAGTACCTGTACCTGAGCGCACTATCCATTAGGGTACCAGTAGTTAAGGCCTAGATACTGATACTTGAGCTCACTGGAATCTAGGTATTGGTACCTGTAAGCCTAGGTACTGGTACCTGGATCATCCGATAGTGTTGTACTGATACCTATGAACCTAGGAACTAGTACCTGAGCCCAAATTTTTTCCAATCCTTCCAATTTTCAATCCTTAACCATCCAATCTCATACAACACTCAATACATTCATTTATTGATATGAAAGCATTGTCCAATAGAGTCCCATTTCATACTCTATTACCAATATACAATTTCAAAACAAATTTACATATTTGATTTACAAAATGCAATTCAAAAGCCGTATTCCAGCTCCGTCATCAACAAGAACCCAAATGAGATCCAACCACCGGCACTTGTCTAACACCTGAAATATATTCTCATAAAAGGTGAGCTACACTCAATAAGGTATTTCTCAAGGAAGCTGCTCCCCAACCCAGATACATATAAAATGTCACATGCAATTCATCACATAAATCATTCATTCAAGAACATGCATTTCATAAATGAATGCTAAATTTTTCATGTCATGTCATGAGGTGGAACTCACACATGAAATGCAACCCCGAGCCCTCCACTGGCTCCCATAACACAAGTAATGTTATGCGTATGCGTCCAGACATTCCAAACGCCCGCCATTAATGTTAGACATTCAATGACCATTTTATAAAATCATGTGTCTTTCTTTGGGTGGGTATTTATGGACTTCCACCAATGGATACCCAACTGACATGACATCTATAGACTTCCATGAATGGCTCTACGTATGTCAACATACTTTATGGACTCAATACTAATAGGAGTGCGTATCCAAAATTACCGGGTATTACACCTGATAGAGAATCTAGTCATTCTTGCTAACCGCGACACATATTTTTAATGCAACTCAGTTGAACCTAGGTCTAATATTTTTGGGCCCACGTATCAACCCACCAAAGATGGTGTTTGACCAAAACCTTGCACACACCCACACTCATGTCGAATGTCCACGAATGTAATGCTACCCATGCATACGCAAATGTAATGTATAATTTGCAATTTCAATATCATGTTCATCATATCATGCATATATTATAAACATATTCAATTTTCACAAACATTCCAAATTACTCAAATGTTAATTATATTATAAAGCATATAATAACCTTTCCTAACACCACTAAGCATGCTATAGCACTTTCAATTCAAATAACACACTTAATCAACCATAGGCATCTTATCAAACACATATAAAGCTCAATTATAAACACGTAGCATACCCAAGAAACTCATTCTTCATGAAATTCAAAGTCAAGCAATTTTATCATATCAAATCATACAAGAATTGTTCAAACATAGTCTTATATCCATTTTTCATATTCTAAAACCTCTAGGTATGTGTTATAAATGAAATTTCATCTTTAACACCCTTCCCATTTCATATATCAACCCTAAGTTGGAAATAAACCTAGTTAGGAAAGGAACCCTACCTCTTGTAGCATATAATCGCGTACTAGAAACTCCAAACGCCCAAAATCAAGCCTCCCAAGCTTGATCCCAAAAAATTCATCTTTGAGATTGTGGTGAAACTCACAATCTTTGGTATGTACGTGTAGCTCTCATTGCGTAAAGTGACTTTATCTCTTGCCCCGAAGCAATTTGACGGTCAGATCGTTGAGATCGGAGGAAGAAGATGGGGAGGGAGACTTTTCTCTTTTTCCTTTTCTTTTTTTTTTCTCTCTTCTCTCCCTCTCCCTCTATCCAGAAATGAGCTAAAGAATATGGGGGGGAAATCTGAATTCCCCCCCCCCCTTTTTTATACCCCTCATTTGCTTGGCCTTTGTTGCACCACACATCTCGATTTTTCTGATCCGATTTTATTCTGAATTAATTAAAATTTGTCATAGGTTAAGTTTAGTACATTTTTATTGATCTAACTTTAAATTATTTCCTAAGTTTCGTAAATAAAATTTGATCGCATTTATTTTAGTCGCACGACACCTAATTGCCTCATAAAGCATAAAAAATTCGACTGTCAAGCAATTCAACGAAAATTGACAAGATAACTAGATCTCACAATACGAATCCAACGATGGTATCCGTTTCGTCATCCGAGTTCTAAAAAATAATTGAGTTTTTAACCCGTACCATAATGATTAAATACCGTTTTACCCTTTTTAATAAAAATTTAATTTTTTTGGGTTTTACACACATGGACCAGAATATGGCTAAGAACACCCACAATTGCGTCCCTCAAACTAGGCCATGCTTAGTAGTTGTTTTGATTGAGTCATGCACAACAATTGTCAACATCCTATTGGTCAAATGCATTGAGTAGCCATGTGCCTACAATTTAGTAGCCAACCTTGCCCACGAACCAGTATGCATGTTGGGTTAATCTCATGCCATGCAATTCGAAGTCATGCCCCATCATTGCCTCAATTGAGCCTACTACGTACTGCCATGCTCAATCGGGTGGTTTCATGTTGCCACAATCCCCAATAATTTGTTAAACCACTTAGCCGCATCACTTGATTCCAAACTATGGCATGCCTTGGTGCAAGGTGCCACCAAGACTCACCATTGTGCACCCAAGTTAGTTAGGGTGTGACAAGTCACGCCCACCTGAAGTATCCAACGACCTCGTAGGAAGGGTACCATGAATTGCTTGAATTTTTTCCCCAGACCATCGGTCTGTATAGAAACTATGGCAAGCACATCAACAACTTCATTCCTCATCTGGCTGAAGTGATCAAATTCAGCTAGTTGAAGTTGTTCTTATGATGCCCACATCTCCTCGAACCAGAGGTAAAGTAACTCAAGCTGCACAGAAAGGGCCACAACATCAATGGACTATGGAAGTCTAACCAATTCTCCCAAACGTGCCACCATTTCCCTCAAATCAACATTTTTTCCGCCGGCCATGGATCGATTTTTCTGCCAGACCAATGCTCTAATACCAAACTATCACAGGACAACTACTCGTTTTTCACTTTTGAGGCTACCTACAAAGGTGTTGCTACTACAACCAATCGAGCAAACTCGAATATAGGGACACACAAACTCACACCAAGGCAACACACAAATTTACTAGGAAAACACTCTCAAACCTTGTATTGAAGCTCTCTACAATTACAAAGAAACTCAACTCTAAGAAAGAACTCTCTGCCTCTACAGAATGTCCAATCACACTTAATACAAGAGCATGGCAAATGGCACCCCCATCTGCCGAGGGGTTGTTACAACTATCTGCCTATTCTCTAGCAGATTTGGTCAGCAAGGCTACANAGCATGGCAAATGGCACCCCCATCTGCCGAGGGGTTGTTACAACTATCTGCCTATTCTCTAGCAGACTTGGTCAGCAAGGCTAGATCTTTGTGCGACACCTGGCAGACAATTCCACCATTTCAGCATCTGATGTGGAACTGTCTTTATCTACATGCACCTAGACCAGAATGTGGATAAGAATGCCCACAACTGCCACCCTCAAACTATGTCATGCTCAGCAGCTGCTTTGACTGAGTCATGCACAACAACTGCACACATCCTTCTGGTCACATGCATTAAGTAGTCATGTGCCCACCATATGCCCACAATTCAGAAACCAACCTTGCCCATAAACCAGTATGCATGATGGGTCAAGCCCATGCCATGCAATTCGAATTCATGCAACAGCATTGCATCAAATGAGCCCCACCGTGCACTGCCATGCTCAGCCGGATGGTCTCATACTACTACGATCTGCACAAATCTATCAAACCACTTAGCTGCATCACCTTAATTTCAAACCATGGCGTGCCTTGAGACAAGGTGTCACCAAGACCCGCTATTGTGCACCCAAGTCAGTTAAGATATGACAGATGGAAATACTATTTTATGATTGTTTAACATGCTCTTATGATATTGCGGTTGATAGATAGTTAACATTTCCAAGATGAATTTTGTGGTATTATAGTTTAAAATGGGTTGGGTGAAAAAACAAGTCCAATTCATTTTTAATCTGGCTAATAAATAAGTAATAATGAGTTAGATCATAACATATTGGGTTAATATAAACATACACTAATACACAAAAAAATAAAAATACACTAACACACCAAAACACACACTAATACACCAAAAAACGTGGCGTGTGTGGGTGTTTCAATGTACTAATGTGTGTTTATTTGTTTTTTGTTAGTGTATATCTTTTTGTGTTATAGTTTGTGTGCGTGTGTATTTAAATTTTTTACTTTTCGTTACTTAATAAAAACATAGGCACTCAACCCAATGAATATCCATTTCTAATCCATTTTAACTCATTTATTTAAATTGAGTGCTATTGCCTAATCCATTTAAAATCCACATTAACTTAGATACCCAACTTATTAATGTATTGACAAATTGGACGACTTAATGAGTAAAGATTATCACCCTAGATGCAAGTAATAAAATTATTGCTCCCTACCGCAAAAGACAGGTAGCTGAGTCACTTCTCCTGCATTGTCTCCTCTAGAATCGATAACAAGAAGCTGGCTGGTGCATATGTTGCTGTGATTTATAACAATGCAAATCTGGAAGTCAATTTCCCCAGGCCATACATGGAGTATAAGAACTCTTCCAGCTTGTTTGGATGGGAACAGTAAAGAGAATAATACCTCGAGATGCAAAGTTTAATTCTCGCATATGATGTCTAATTTACCCAATTCATGTCATTTATAAATGACTAAACATATCCAAAAATTATGTTCTAATGAGGAGTTCAAAAGATGATTTTTAATTACTAGAGGCGCGCACAGGACATCATGTGGTTAGAAAAAGTGTGTGAAAGAGATAACAATGTGAAAAGACCCCAAAAAAAAAAATGGAAAGTCGGACTAAAAAAGATGAAAACTTATGAATAGTTACACGTGGTTATGGGATAATACAGAGATTTCACAATGACCACTCCGAAACCCTCTCTCTTGATAGATAAAAAAATAATAAATAATAGGACTATAAAGTGAAATATATGATAACAAAGTTTTCCCCCCTAAAAATAGATAGAATCCGACAATTTTGCATCTTTTGTGTTCTTTCTTTAAATAATATATATATGGTGGTTTGGTGAGCCCTAGTGATAGGAGATTATCTGACTTGGTTCAAAGAACATTTGTTCGATTAGAGATTTTTCTGTTGCTAAATTTTTGGGCCTAAATGCAACAAAATTCAGGCCCAGTCGGTCCATCCAATAAGAATCTAGACAACTATTCGACTATAAATAACGATGAACTAGTTTCCATGTGTTAGTAATAAAAGAAACTCGAAGCTCTTTTATGATTTATTGCTCTCGGTATGTAGCCGTGAAGAGCCACCCACAAACTGCAAGGTGGAACTCCCTTCAACGGGTAGCAAGTTGATTTCTGGCTTTTGCATGAAAGGCATAAATCTGTTGAGCTGATCATTAAAACTAGCCTGCAGCATTTTATGTGAAAGCAAGTTCGGCCTCTCAAAACATTCGACCGCTGAGCTTGCCACAAGAGTAATCTGTGGAGGAAGCAGAGGAAAAACTATTATTAGATCTTTGTACATTTGTTTCAAATGAAAACCAACGCTACATTAAATTAGTTAAGTTATATACACCAGATAAAACTAAAAGGTTAATATTTGGTCTTTACCAAGTTTAGTCCCAGTTAATCGAGGGAGCAAGGAGACCATAGATTGGGTACACACCAAATATACCAAATGCAACATAGACTCTGCTGCTTGACACAAGTCAGTGAGTAATAGGTAAATGGCACTCCAGAAAATGCAACAGATAATTGTACTACGTATCCCCAACCCACTTCCATCTAGTATGGATCTGAACAAACAATATTTTCTTCAAGTGACATGTTTAAAGCTTTACATGTTTTTTTTTTTTGGCAACACATTACGTTGAAAAGGAATAACAAAAGAATGTACTCTGAAGGATCACAAAATTGACCAGCTAATTGAGCTTAAATTGATCGATTTATAGGTAAAACGGGTAAAATGAGCTTAAATTTATGTCTTTGATAAATTGACCAGCTAATTGGAGATCAAAGTGAACTCAATGGGATCAAAGTGTAATTAAGGAGATTGATTTGGTGTTGATGATGCCGAAATAAGGATGAAGTCTACATCAACTCCAGCGAAGTTATAGCATGGGTCAATGATTTTCAGATAAATAGGCCCGTTTGGACGCAATGATTAGAAAAATAATTGACTAAGTTGACTTAAGACTTGGAGAAATTCCAGAGACGAGAAGTCCGTCCGGACGCAAGTTGTGTATGAAGAAAAATAAAGATTTTAAGAGAGTTTAAATCATTCGAAGAGAGGATTCCCATTTGGACCCTCCTTTGACGACACGAGAAGACCGTTTGAATGCATTTTCTCCGTCCGAACGCTGATATAAAGCTGCAAATTCCGGTGGATTGAAGATGTTCGACCGTGGGAATGATGCAGACAATCATTGACGATACGAGCTTGTCATTCAGACGCGCATCCTCTGTTCAAACGCGCTTTGCATACGTCTTGACCTAGTAGAAATCTATTGAAAAAGAACCCCGAAAATACCTTGTGTATACTCTCATTATAAATACCAAGAGGAGGGCCCTGTTCCGTACCGAGTCTTTAGTCATATTTTCCTAGTTTTTTAGAAGACTAGCCATGTCTCATGGGTAGTTTTCCCTTTATTCTTTAATTAGGTTCAAGAATCAAAATTTCGTTTCAGTACATTATTTCGATTACCTAGAAAATAAAAACATTTCAACATGTTTCGGAAATGTTTCAACCCGTTTCGAAAATAGAATGAAAAAAAATAAAAAAATTAAGAATTATTTTTTCAAAATATTGGTCGAAATATACCAAAATATATTAAAATACCTTGAAACATTCTGAAATAATTGTGTAAAATACATTGAAATATAACAAANTTCAGATAAATAGGCCCGTTTGGACGCAATGATTAGAAAAATAATTGACTAAGTTGTCATTCAGATGCGCATCCTCTGTTCAAACGCGCTTTGCATACGTCTTGACCTAGTAGGAATCTATTGAAAAAGAACCCCGAAAATACCTAGTGTATACTCTCATTATAAATACCAAGAGGAGGGCCTTGTTCCGTACCGAGTCTTTAGTCATATTTTCCTAGTTTTTTAGAAGACTAGCCATGTCTCATGAGTAGTTTTCCCTTTATTCTTTAATTAGGTTCAAGAATCAAAATTTCGTTTCAGTACATTATTTTGATTACCTAGAAAATAAAAACATTTCAACATGTTTCGGAAATGTTTCAACCCGTTTCGAAAACAGAATGAAAAAAAATAAAAAAATTAAGAATTATTTTTTCAAAATATTGGTCGAAATATACTAAAATATATTAAAATACCTTGAAACATTCTGAAATAATTGTGTAAAATACATTGAAATATAACAAAACATTTTGAAATATTATGGAATACCTCGAAATATTAGAATTTCGATTTCATCACTGATTCGTTTTGGTTTTCTTGAAAACGAAAATGTTTCGGATGTTTCGACCGATTCCAAACGATATTTTGATCTTTGGATAGGTTAAGGTTTTGAGATTGTAAATCAAATTATTATTATTTAAGCAATTATTCTTTATTATTCTTAAATGATTTATCTTTTATTGTTTAAAGATTAAATGAATGTTTTTTAACAAAGTATTATACTCTGTANCGATTCCAAACGATATTTTGATCTTTGGATAGGTTAAGGTTTTGAGATTGTAAATCAAATTATTATTATTTAAGCAATTATTCTTTATTATTCTAAAATGATTTATCTTTTATTGTTTAAAGATTAAATGAATGTTTTTTAACAAAGTATTATACTCTGTATACTTATTTGATTCCTCATTAACTTGATTGGTTTCCTGGTATGAGCAATTCTTATAATTCCCTACGAGTCTACAAGATTAGTTTTTAAATTCTTATTTTTATATCAGTCAACTTTTGGTTTTCAAAGCCAAATATTCCAATTGATTACCCCAACATTGAAAGTCAACTAAAATAAAAAACAATTGCATAGGCATAATATTTGGTGTGCATAAACAATTCTCAATCCCGAAACTAAAGCGTAGTTTTTCTCAATAAGAAATTTCCTTCAATTNTCAAAGCCAAATATTCCAATTGATTACCCCAACATTGAAAGTCAACTAAAATAAAATACAATTGCATAGGCATATTATTTGGTGTGCATAAACAATTCTCAATCCCGAAACTAAAGCGTAGTTTTTCTCAATAAGAAATTTCCTTCAATTTTCAACAATTCCTTGTTTCAAACAATATACACACTATTCTTTCTTTTTACCTTCATGATATCTATGAGGATCGACTTCAAACTGCACCGAATTATTACTATAGCTTGACTACCTACACTTGGGTGTACCACATTTAGAATCAAGCAGTGTACCACCTCACATCCCTAACTACAGAAACCCTAGCAAAAGGGGAACCTTATCACTCTATAAAAATCGAGTAAACTTAAGTCAAAGGTACGCACTACTTTTCCTACAACTAGCTCGGATTACATTGTCAACATTTATGGACTTCAGCATCAAAATGCCTTCAACTGGCCCACCCCAGTCTTTCGCAATTTATTCATTTTACTAGACGAGTGGTGCAGCATTTCTTGTTCATTTGTTACTATATTGTTATGCTTTATATTTAGGTTAAGGGTATTATGGTGCTTTGTAGTTTATATATAAGTTGGGGATTAATTGTGTGATTAACACATAAGCCTACACAATAATCTGATCTCTATCTTCTTATTCTTTCTTTTTCCACTTCCCATGGAATTTGTGAGCTTTTGTGGCTCCAAAGATTACTGAGAGAGCTAGGGTTTTCTGACGATGGACCCATGAAATTATACCGTGGCAACAAGGTTGCTATCAACATTGNCCAAAGATTACTGAGAGAGCTAGGGTTTTCTGACGATGGACCCATGAAATTATACTGTGGCAACAAGGTTGCTATCAACATTGTCCGCAATCTAGTTCAACATGATAGAACAAAGCATATTGAGATTGACCGACACTTTATTAAAGATAAATTAAACAATGATTTGATTTGCATGCNCGTGGCAACAAGGTTGCTATCAACATTGTCCGCAATCTAGTTCAACATGATAGAACAAAGCATGTTGAGATTGACCGACACTTTATTAAAGATAAATTAAACAATGATTTGATTTGCATGCCTTTTGTGAATTCAGAGAATCAGGTGGCTGAAATCTTCACCAAGGGGCTTAGTAGAAAGGTTTTTCACCCTATTGTTTGTAAGTTGGACATGAGAGATATTTATGCACCAACTTGAAGGAGAGTGTTATGTTATGCATTAATACTAGAATAAGGGTAGTTTAGTATTTTACACTGTATGACTATATATATGTTGGTGTAGTTGTTTAACCTAATACAATATACATTTTTCCTAATCTCTTTCTCTCTTCTTCTTGTTATTCTCTAAAACCCTAAAGCCATAATAATTCAACTCTACCAAAGGTTTTTTGCGTGCAAAATGGAAAGTCAAGTATTTGATTGAAGATCCTCATGAGAACTCAAAAATTTCATAAGACTGGTGGAGTGAGAATTCCTTATTGATGACCTGGTTGTGGCATAGTATGGAGTCTGTGTAGTTTTGAATGTTCAACTTCTTAACACAGCTAAGAAGATTTGGGATTCTTTGCNTTGTTATTCTCTAAAACCCTAAAGCCATAATAATTCAACTCTACCAAAGGTTTTTTGCGTGCAAAATGGAAAGTTAAGTATTTGATTGAAGATCCTCATGAGAACTCAAAAATTTCATACGACTGGTGGAGTGAGAATTCCTTATTGATGACCTGGTTGTGGCATAGTATGGAGTCTGGTGTAGTTTTGAATGTTCAACTTCTTAACACAGCTAAGAAGATTTGGGATTCTTTGCAAAGATGTACTCGCAAGAACAAACCAAGTAGGATAATAAATCTCTGGTTGAGTATTATGTCACTTTGAAAAGGTTGTGAGAGGAACTTCTGTTTTATCAGCCATTTGAGTAGAGACCTACAAGTACAGAGACAACAGCGTGAAGAGTTTCAAGTTGCATTATTATTGTCTAGTCTTAATTTTGAATATGGTGAGTTCAAAAATCAGATCTTGACAATTGAGAAACTTTTCACGGCTGCCAATGCATATTCTCGTCTTCAAAGAGCCTTTTTGAACCGTGGGACTCCCTCACACTCACAAAAGTCATCTATCTTACTCTCTACTGGTGATGGTCGTAGTGGTGTTCGTGGTGGTGGTGATCGACATTCCTCCTCAGATGGNTTAATTTTGAATATGGTGAGTTCAAAAATCAGATCTTGACAATTGAGAAACTTTCCACGGCTGCCAATGCATATTCTCGTCTTCAAAGAGCCTTTTTGAACTGTGGGACTCCCTCACACTCACAAAAGTCATCTATCTTACTCTCTAATGGTGATGGTCGTAGTGGTGTTCGTGGTGGTGGTGATCGACATTCCTCCTCAGATGGTGGTTGTAGTGGTAAAGGTTATAGCCGTGAAGGACGTGGTGGTCGCAGTAGTTGCTTTGGGTGAAAATGTACTTATTGTGGGGCCACTGGACATACAGAGGATTATTACTAGGATAAGCAGCCCAATTAGCCTTATCTTCTTGGATCATTAATTTGAGAGCTAGTGCTCGCATCTCTGGTATTTCATCTCTATTCTCTAATTTCCAACCTTCTAACTCTCACATTGTCTTACCGTATGGTTCCTTTCGCCTAGTGTGAGGAACTAGCGATCTTTATCCCACTAAATCCATGTCCTTAACCTCTGATTTACTTGTTCCCCATTTTCCTTTTAATTTGCTATCTGTTAGTCAATTAACTAAGAATTTACAATGTTCTGTGACCTTTTCTCCATCTTGTGTTTTTCGTGACCTCTAAACGAAGAAAGTAATTGATTTGAGAAATGAGTAGAACGATCTTTATTACTTGGATGCACGAGAATCAACACTTGCCTTAAGTGCTACAGTTTCTCCACTTCAATGGCATTTCTGATTAGGCATCCTTCCGTGCAGAAGCTTCGTCAAGTTTTTCCTAGTTTGAGTTCTTCCTTCATGTTAGAATGTCAGGCTTGTCAATTGGACAAGCATCACCATAGTTCCTTCTCTAGTAGTAATAATTTTTTTTTTCTCTAGTAGTAATAATAGTCGTGAGTCTGATCCTTCAATCTTGTTTATTCAGACATTTGGGGTTAAGCAAGAATAAAGAATATCTCTGGATTTCAGTATTTTATTATCTTTGTTGATGATTTCTCTCGAATGACATGGTTGTTTCTTATGAAGGATCGCTCTTNTCTCTAGTAGTAATAATAGTCGTGAGTCTGGTCCTTCAATCTTGTTCATTCAGACATTTGGGGTTAAGCAAGAATAAAGAATATCTCTGGATTTCAGTATTTTATTATCTTTGTTGATGATTTCTCTCGAATGACATGGTTGTTTCTTATGAAGGATCGCTCTTAATTACTGAAAATTGTCACTTTCTATAATGAAATTTTGGTGCAATTTGATAAACGAAATAAAATATTTCGTTCTGACAATGCTCTTGAGTATGTTCAATCATTTATGTATTCCTTTTGTGCTGACCATAGTAT
The DNA here is from genome assembly GCA_963454935.2 of Ilex paraguariensis. NCBI lineage: Eukaryota > Viridiplantae > Streptophyta > Magnoliopsida > Aquifoliales > Aquifoliaceae > Ilex > Ilex paraguariensis. The sequence continues at coordinate 476,187 of CAUOFW020004980.1, forward strand.
CATTCATCAAATTTCTTGCCCTGATACATCACAGCAAAATGATACTGCTGAACGAAAACATCATCATATCTTTGATGTAGCTCTTACATTAATGTTTAATATGCATGTAACCAAACACTATAGAGCAAATGTTTTACTTTCGTTTATCTTATTAATCGAATGCCTTCCTCTGTCATGGATAACAAATCTCCCTTTTTATTGCTTTATTCTGCTATACCACCATTTGGTCTGACTTCTCGTGTTTTTGGTTGTGTTGCATTCTTTTATTTACTTGGTTTAGGTAGAGGGATAAACTTCCCCCCCGGTCAATCAAATATGTCTTTTTAGGATATTCTCGTACTCAAAAAAGTTATCGATGCTATGACCTGAGCTCTCACAGATACTATGTCAATGTCGTTGTTACCTTCTTTGAGTCTTCTCCCTTCTTTCCTACTTCAGAACATAGGTCTTTCCACGATTTGGTTTCTTCTAGTAAGGGGGAGTGGTTAGTACCTATTATACCAAATTTTATACCTTCTGCTTCATCTGCTAACCCCCCATTGAAGGTTTATCAACATATCAAGAATAGACAAGTTATGCCCTATGCTCCTGCTCCACGGCCATCACTTGATTCAACTAAGGTCTTTATTTTTTGTGGACTTGCCTATTGCACTAAGAAAAGGTACTCGTCACTGTACCAGGTATTCCAATTCTAATTTTATTTCATTTCATCGACTTTCTCCATCATTTCGTTGTTTTGCATCTTATCTTGCTATCTATGGTTATTCCTAGTTCCTTGATATAGACTTCGACGTCTCCTGGATGGAGACTAGCTATGATAAGAAAATGAAAATTTTTTATAAGAATCAAACTTGGGATCTCACTTTTACTCCCACCTAGGAAATAACTTATTAGTTGTTCTTAGGTCTACATTGTGAAATATCTTCCTAATGGCCATGGTTCAAGGTATCGGCCGAGTCATATCCGACTCCCCCATTGACAATACGATAACGGTATGCGAAAGGCAAGAATGACGAATTGAACTAATATCAGTAAAATTTCAACGATATCTCGTCTGTCTCGGCCGAAATCAAAGGTGTCAGCGATAACTCGGTTCAACTCGAGCGACTCCTACCGGAATCTTTCCGAGTCAAACACGACAGTGAAAAAATCCCCCTAATCTGAGATAAAGAACAAAAATGTAAGACCCAACTCTGTAAAAGCTTAAAAACACTCAATTATTTTTCTGAAAATTAAACAAAAATCTAAAAAAAAAAAAGAGATGAGAAATAAAGCGGACCCACTACCAGTCGAAAGACTCGAAACCCATGTAAAAATTGTAGAAATCACATGAACCCTGAAACAACAAACCTCTATAAAAACCAAGAATACTAAGGATTCGACATACCTGTAGATTGAACCCTGAAGCATCTTCTTCATCTATTCTTGTGTGACGATATTGTTCGATTATTTGTTGTGACGATCTTCTTCGATTCTTTGTTGAGATGATCTTCTTCAGTCTCTGTCGATGAGTAACTGTGGTTGTCTCTCTGTCTGCACCTCTCTTTCTCTCTCTATTGTCGTGACTGAGAAGTGAGAAGAGGAAATCTTCGTTTGAACTGAAGAGATAAGTGGGTAAAGGGTAAAAAAAACTCTTTAAAAGTTGTCTGCTTTTTTTTTTTTTTGACTGAGTGTTTATATATTATATTTGTCTTAAAGATAACATAAAATTAGTAGCTCAATTGGGTAGAGTTGAAAATTGTCATGTTGCAAGTCACTGGTTCAACTCCTCCAAGGCTCTAATATATTATTTTACATTATTTTAGTTACAATTACATTTAAATTACTCCAAAGAGGCAGATATGCAATGGGGTAACATTAATAATGATAATTATTTTTGGTAGCGAGTTTATGTTTTATTTTAATTATATTTAATGTGTTTTTGGATGTATTGTGAACATATGATGTATGAATGATGATGTTTATATTTTTAAAATTTTTTATAATTTTTTTGGAGCTTCTGTCTTGCATTTTGACCGTAGCGGCCGATACCGTGCTGCGACACCGCGACCAATGTGTATCAGCACCCTCTGAGTCGATGACCGATACCGCGACTTCGAATCATGCTAATGGCTTTGTCAAGCATTTAAAGGCTCGGTTAGTTATCAAAGGGTACACCCAGACAAATGATATTGATTACTATGTGACATTTTCCCTAGTTACTCGACTTCACTCTATTCGAGTTCTTATTGAGGCAATACACTTCCCAGAAGTGACATAACCTAAAGGCTGAACAATGTATACCTCCTCCTGTAAATCTCCATGTAAAAAAGAATTTATATTCAGTTGGTTGGATGTGGGGGGATGTTACTATTCCTGTTCCCGTGATTGGCCGAAGCGTCAATTCTATTCGAGGAATTAGGGTCAGATTTCATGATTGGGTCGGGTGCATTTCTTGTGGAATAGAAGATTCACACTTCCATAGTGCTTGGTTTGATAAGTTCAGTAATGTGGTCCTCCAGCATGGTTTTCAACATTCTACTTAAGATCATTCAGTGTCTATTCGTCGTTCTATCTAAGGGATTATTATTCTCATTGTATGTGTTGATGACATTATCATTAGTTTTGATAATTCTGATGATATTGACAATTTTAAGCTTTATTTAGGGAAACAGTTTCACACTAAATATCTGGGTCTTCTTCGGTATTTTCTTGGGATTGAGGCTGCTCAGTCAAAGGTATCAATATATGTTAATGGAAGTATGTATTAGATTTACTATCTGAAACTGACACTCTTGGTGCTCGTCCTGTTGAATACCCCATGGATTCTATAGTCAAGTTAGATGCTGAGCGTGGTTATGGTTGTGTTTTTTATGACATAGGAAGCTATCAAAAATTGATTAATAAACTGATATATCTTATAGTTACGCGTCCTGATATTACATTTGCAGCTAGTGTGGTTAGTTAGTTTATGCATGCTCCTCGTAAGCCTCCTTGGGAGGCTGTCCATATTCTTCAATATCTTGAAGGATTATGATATTGGTCTTCACTATGTATGACTACTACTGATTTTTCTAATGCTGACCGGGCATGTAATCGTATTGATGGACGATCTACTCCCGGTTATTACACGTTTGTTGGTGGTAACCTTGTTACTCAGTGTAGCAAGAAAAAAAATGTAATTGCACGTTCATTTACAGAGGCAGAATATCAAGCTATGGCTCATACAACGTGTAAAATGTTGTGGGTGTGTTCTCTATTTTGTGATATGGGGATTAGTGAGCCTTTTGCTATACAGAAGTATTGTAATAATTAAACAGCTATTTTCATTGTTAGTAATCCATTATTTCATGAGCGCACCAAACACATCAAAATAGATTGTCATTTCATTTAGGAACTCCTAGTACAAAAAAAGATTATCACTCCATATATCAAGTCTAGTGATCAACTGGATGATAATTTTACCAAACCATTGTCTTGTGTTACGTTCAATAATCTTTGTTCCAAAGTGAGCATTTTTAATCTTTATACTCCATCTTGAGGGAGAATGTTAGAGTTCTTATTTTTTAGTTTTATATTTATGTAAGGTAATATTGTAATTACCCAATATAGTATTTAGTATAAATACAAGAGTGTAGGACAACAAAGCCCATACACTAGATTTTTCTTTCTCTATATTTCTCTTGCCTCACTCTTTCTTCTTCTCTCTTACAAACCCTAATATCATCTTTACAATTTCAACTACTAAAAATGTAAGAACTCTAATAAAAAATAAGTTCATAAAGTTCATAGATTCATGATACATTATGTCCTTATGAGTACATCTCCTCAAGAGAGTCTCAAATCTTCTTAGCAGCATCAAGAAGTTGAACATTCAAAACTACACCAAACTCCATACTCTACTATAACCCGGTCATCACCAAGGAATTCTCACTCCACTAGTCTTCGAAATATTTGAAAGTCTCGAGAGGACTTTCAATCATATGCTTGACTTTTCATTTAACACGCAAAAACACTTTGATGGCATGAGACCAAGAATAATAGTTGGTTCTATTTAACTTTACAGAAGACATCTGCCTAACCTAATCATCCACAGAATAGACCTATCAAAGTCAATTTTCAACCGACGTATCTTTTACCTCCTCGGAAATCATCATTGTACAACCCACAACAAACTAGACAATAAAAGAGAACAAGAGAACGAACAAAAAAAATTCACAAACAACCACAATCACAGAAACAACCAAGAATGAAGCCAAACAACTACCCGAGATGCTCGAATCACTGTCAGATCGAAGCCACAAAACACCCAATGAAGGTAAACAAACCAAGAGTCCCCAAAATAACACACATAAGCCAAACCAGTAGCAAGTCATCATATATCGTGGCTATTCATCACTGTTTCGGCATCACCGGTAGAGATGACAAGTTCGAAGGCACAAAAATACCATCACAAACAGCCCAAGGGGGCTGGACAACCCTGGAGATCTAATCTAGGGTTCTAATCAGCACCCAAGAGAGTTGATCCAAGGAAAAATTAGAGATTTAAGGCCCAAAAAAAACAGATCTGAAAAATAATACCTATTTTCGAAAAAATATTCGATCCTAGAAAACCCAAATCAAACAGCTCCCAAAAATTATGCAAAAATCACCACAAAATTTCCCATGAGAATTCAATCAAGGGGGTTGGTTCGCCTGCCGTCAATTGCAGATGTCAACCATTGATAGGTGAAATCAGAAATAGAGAACAGTCCCAAAAAAAAATTTTGCTGCGTTTCCGATGTTATATGATATCGATCAATGCTTTGATATCAAGTTGAATTAATAAAAGTGACATTAGGGTTTCAAGAAAGAGAAAAGTAGAGAAGAGAAGAGGCGAAGCAAAAGAGAGAATAATCTGTTATGTAGGTTTGATTGCCCTACACTCTCTTACTTATAAATGAGTAATATTAAGGTAATTACAATATTACCCTATACTAATAAAATTATGTCTAATATAGAAAGAGAACAGTCCCAGAAATTTTTTTGTTGCGTTTCCGATGTTATATAATCTCGATCAATGCTTTGATATCAAGTTGAATTAATAACAGTGATATTAGGGTTCCAAGAAAAAGAGAAAAGTAGAGAAGAAGAGACGAAACGGAAGAAAGAGAAAATAATCTATTGTGTAGGTTTGATTGTCCTAAACTCTCTTATTTATAAATGAGTAATATTAAGGTAATTACAATATTACCCTATACTAATTAACTTATGTCTAATATAAAAAATAAGAACACTAACAGACAATAATTTTCCTTCTATAAGGATTTTTCCTATTTATGGTACTACTATCACCCAAGAAAGATAGCATTTTTCCTATTTTATCCAATAACCTACTCAACATTTGAGCACCATGCAACTGCTACGACTCTTTTAAAAAGCTTAAAGTTCTTTTTTCAGACACAATTTTTTCCTTATATAAGGTGAAGAAATCAAATGAACATCCAGCTCAGCTAAACTACTATTTTAAGGGTCCAATGTGGGGCAACATGTTAGGGCTAATTAGGAAATTAAAAGACAACGAAAAAAATAATTTTGGGGCTTGCAAAAAGTACCAGTGAGCAATAGCTTTATGAAGGATAGGATGATTACTTTTTAGGGTTGAAAAAAAATGGCATTTGGGCTTGATAATTTATATTGTTAACTTCCGAAAAAAAGTACATAGGGTGAAAAGCAATAAGGCATGTGGTAGGATTGCAATTAGAAGATTAATAAGAAAAAGAAGAGAAGAAAACATTATAATCAAACCTCTCAAGTGTTGGGCAAATAACATAAACAAATTCCAATTCCCATTAGTCAACTCTATCAAATTAAAAAGATTAAAAACATAGGCCACTAGGACCCCACCACTATGAGGGCTAAGACTTCAAATGGGAAACTTAGAAACATTGACTACATAACTATAAATACTTAAGATTACAGATAAAACCCTAATAATATAACTTGACTCGATGTGATAGCAATGATCAACATTGACTTAACTGAAAGCAAATCATATCAAAGGGTTTATAAGCAAATAAGGATCATGGTTTAAAATATTTGACCGATAACAATGTGACTTAGCCGAGTCGTATCCGATTAGGCATCTTCTGTTTCGATATCACCCAAAGTCTTGTAAACAAGAAGTCTCTTGCAAGTAGATTGAGTCATCTGAGAGATCTCTGAGTCAACTCCAAGTCATCCGGTTCGTCGTTACTAAATCGGTCAATACGCTTTTACCTACAGCCATATGACCTAAATCTATTGTTATGGTTCTTCTATTTAGCATATCGTGCATATTGTCCATTACCGTTTTGCGAATCAAATGACAGAAATATTATGGGGTTATTGCCTAGTCTTGCCTTGGAAGCAATTGCTTGTTTGGGGACAACATACCTACATTATGCTTTCCATTGTACCAAAAAGGCATATCAAATGAAGCAAATCTCATACCGGGTATCGGTATCATATCGTTAGTGGCCGAGTTGTATCAGTCATGATAAATTTGTGTGAGACTCGTGACATTCTTGTACCAGGTATTGGTGTAGTATTGCCAGTGGCTGAATCGGATACGACTCTACCGATTCTTCAAACCATGGTCTTTTCTTGACTATGATATGTAGCTAGTTAAAGAACAACATAGCATAGTCAAGATACCCATATTGTTGTCACAAAATCTCATAGAGAAGACACAAAATGCCAAAGAAAAAGGCGAACAAAATGAAGTAGAAGACAAACATCATTCACCCAACAATAAACTGCCAAAAAAAATACGGAGAGAAGAAACCCACATGCTATACCCTTTTTGTAATTATAGAGCAAAAGAAGAAATTGAAAAAATTTACAAGCAAACCTGTACAATTGAAACCCACATGCAAAGAATACAGCCACAAAGAGTATACTCCTCCTCGTCTTCTTCTTCTACTTCTTTATCTTCTTCTTTGTGAGATTGAAACCCACATGCCTTGAATATATCACCTCGCACAGCTGCAACCCATTGTAGTTGCTTCTTCACAACGACTACGATTCTTCACAGTGACCTTCGATTCTCATCTCTATGAAGTGTCAAAGCCTTGAGGTCGAGGCGCTCTCTCTCTCTCATTCTATGTAATCGTGGAAGACACTATCTATTTGTCTTAAATGGGTAGTTTCTTACTATTTGAAGGGTGGAGTTTTTTGCACCTAATGGACTGGTGTTTGGTGGCATCTTTTAATTTTTCTGGATCCATGCATTTTGATTTAATTTTAAATGCACCAACCCATTAATTGCCCATAAAACTAAGTCTAATTAGTATTTTTATAAATATAATTCCGATAGTACCTTTATATTAACATTTAACATGCTAGAGATATTGTATTTCAGACATATGATGTGTGGATTTCATTCTTTACCTTTTTTAGAATATTTCATGATTTCTCTAGAATTTTTTGGACCTATTATCTAGCATTTTATACGTATCGGCCAATATCGCACTGTGACACCACAACCGATGTGTCTTAGCACCCTTTAAGTCGATGACCAATATTGCAACCTTAAACCATGGATAAGACAAGATATTCTACCTCGACTATCCAAGCCAATGTTATGAATTATGAACCTAAGCATTCATGCCTCATGAATACTCCTAACCTTGCTAGATGAGTCATCTTTTCCATAATCAGTATTGTGATCTCATTTATCAAAAGGATATTTTCTATATATAGTTGATAGAAGTCTCCAACCATACTGTCTAGTTCTATGTGAAACACGGACACTCTCGAGAAGGTGATGTATTCGTGTCGGACACCGACACTCTTTAGACACTCTCTGACACGTGTTCAATACTCTTTTATCCGTATTTATAATTAATATTTTTTTTTTAATTTCGGACACGTGTCCAACACTTCTTTGGTGACGTGCCTGATACTTCTTTAGAACGTTTCTACTATTAAACAATAAACATGTGTTGAAATATGATTAATAAAGTTTAAAATTTTGAGAACATAAAATTAATAATACTAGATATGTTAAAATTGTAGTCTAAATCTAATAATAAAAATAAAACCATAAATTTTTAAAAAAGAGGAATTGAGAAAATTAGAGCAATTATTTAAATTATATATTAGGTACCCATTGTCTACAAAAAAAAATTAATAATTATTGACTAGTATAATGATGCTTTAACTTAAAAATTTACACAAATGATTACACAAAAGATTTACTTATCATAAATATTGAATCTTTTATGAAATGTTTATCATTATCACTATATTTGCGATAAATCATAATAATGTTATATATAAAATATAATTTTTTATAATGTATCCTCAACTTGTCTGTGTCCTACTTTTTTAAGAAATGTGGTGTCTGCATGTCCGTGTCGTGTCATATCGGTGTCCCGTATCCGTGTCCATGCTTTTTAGGTCTAGTTTCATGTTATTCACTCATGAATAAAGAAAGAAAAGAGTCTACAATCATAAGATTTTCAGAAAATGCATATTTAATTACTAACTCAAAATCTGAACTTATCATTGAATACCGACTGTGCACGTCCGTCAAATAACTTGAATATACAACTGATAAGTAGCCAAACTTGAAAATATATGAATTTAGAAGAGACTATAAAAGGTTTTACACATAGAAGTAGATTTTTCATGAATTAGTAGGGAATGTCATGGCCTTTGCCCATCCCTCCCCGTGTTAGAATAGAACACCCTACTTATTCACTTAGATATGTAGCAACAATCTAATTGAATTAATATTTATTGTATAGGCATTCAGCCCAAATAGCTATATCTTTAACCATGCTTCTGTCATATCTCTCAATTGGTTGAATAAATATGATAGGCTTTAGAAACATAAAACAAAGGTTGATAACCCCGTGAGTCACGAAGCACGGATACGAATATAGGTGTCGTATCCAATACGATACGGACACGGCGAAACGGCAAAATCGCAAAATATAGGATACGGGTACAGCGAGGATACGACTAATTAAAATAATTATATAGATTTTTATATATATAACAACAACATTAATAATAACAAACAACCAAGACATAGCAAACATTACTTAAATTGAAATGGATCAAAGATTCAAAAAAATACATCCATAGTCCACAAGTTTGCTAACAAAAGAACACAAAAACAAAAGGAATCCTACATCCTCCCCCAATTCACTTCAATGCGCTCAACATCCTTATTGTCAATTCCTTCATCAGTAAATAGTATGGCTTCCAAATCTTGTTCATCAAGGGAAAGATTTGCAAACTCATGCATCCCACTACCCTCCTCATTCATGAAAATACATCTCCTGCAACATCCCACATCTTAGTGTTGCCTTCACTGTATTGAGGAGATTTCCTTGATAGAAGGTGGAGATTACAGTGTAAAAATACTAAGTCTTCGGCTCTATCTGGTTTGATTTTGTTCCTCCATAAAGAGTGTATAAAAGAATAAGTGCTCCAATTCCTCTCACAACATGAGGAGGAACAAGGCTGCCCCAGTAACTTCAAATCCAAGTTTTGGAGCAAGGGTGCCGTAGAGCCATTGATAACCCACCAAAAAGCCGGCTCCATGTGTGCTCTATCACTCATGGAATCATGACTTCCAAATTATTTAAAGCACGCTAAAAACTTGGCATATTCCTCTTTGACATTTCTTCGCTCCTCCAAATTAGAAAAATATTTTTGAAAATACTTTTCTCTTTCATTTGAAATCTCTTCATCTTTGTGTGAAGGAACACGATTAGGAGCCATAGAAAGTCATTCCACGCTATAATACCTAAAAAGTAAATAAAATGATAATCATTTGATATCTAGAAAATTAAATTAAAATTTTAAAGTTTAGAGCTTAAAAATTACCTCGGATTTAAGGAATGTGCCAAGCAATGGAGCGGTGTGTTGCTCTTGCCCCATCTATCCATTAATATTTCATAAACCACCGAATAAAAGATTGATTCCTCATCTTTCCACTTCCCTTCATGACGAAAGATAATAACCTTCACTTGCTCAATCATAGAATCCCACATATCATAAACTAAGTGTAGGCAAGGCATATCTGTATCAGCCTTCCTTAGCATCTCATAAATGGGTTTAGTAAAGGAAAGCATATAATCAATTTTGTCCCACCACAAATCATTTAATGTTTTCTCCTTCACAAAGGCCACTTTTTCAACATCATCTTCTCTATACTAATAACCATGTTTTGCAGACCATGTTTTAGAACTTTAAATCTTTTAAGCATCACAATGGTTGAAGCAAAACGTGTCTCCGCAATTGAGAGCATCTTCAAATTCACATGATCATTAAACATGTCCAATCTCATGTTGTGATTCATAATAAAATTTTTAATGCCCACACAATCCTCAACAATAATTGAGATCCAATTACACTCTTCAAAAACACGTCTATTGGCTTCGGTGTTTTTTGGCGCACAAATATTTTTCAAAACAAGATTAAGCATGTGCATTTCACAAGGGGTCCAAAAGATGTGTTTATGATGAGCCTAAACAAGCATTCCCACACTCCTACAAACAGGTGCATTATCAGTGATCACTTGGACCACATTTTGAGGTCCAACTGCATGAATGATCTCCGAAAGCAAGTTAGATATGAAATATTTATCCTTATATTCACCTACACAATTAACTCTTCTCAAGAACATAGGCCCATTTTCACACACTGCCATGAAATTTATGATTGGCCTCCTTTGAGCATCCGTCCAACCATCAGAAACAATACTTACACCTTTTTCTTTCCACGATTGCTTCGTTAGCTCTAATAACCTCTCAATGTTTGCTCTCTTTTTCAAGAAATGAAGTCCTCAACATATTATAACCAAGAGGAATATAGCAACTAATCATATGAGTAGCTACAAATGTATAGGAGCGACAATCATGTGGATTCCTTGCAAGGTGGAATGGTAAACCAGCCGAGTAAAACATCATTACAATCTCACTATGTAACTCTTCTCAAGCTCCAACATTAAAAGATTTCTCAAGAGCAAAAGTAGCCTTCCTTTTTTTAAGATTTAAACCCGCCCCCTACATTAATGAATCAATCTCATTCTCATAGCACTACTAACACTTGCACTTAAGGAAGCCGAAGATGGTGGTAAAGCGACTTGTTTGGGCAAACTTATTTTCCCTCTCACCTCAACTTCATCAACTAACCTTTGCATTTCAATTAATAATTGTGGAGTCACTTTCCGGCATACTTGAACTCCATAACCGCTGATTTTTAACAAATGTGCCTTAACCCTATAATATGATCTTTTAAAACTGAGTTGGCACAAATTGCATTGAAACTGAACATTTCCTCCCCTACACCAATTTTTTCAATTTTTGTGCAATATTTCCATAAAGGGGTGTGATCATCACTGTCATCCCCACTGCCACTAGAGAGAACTCATTTCCTAAATCCTAAATAACTGGCAATAGCACAACAATTTTCAGAAGGCAGCAAGCAACAGCACAGATGACCAAGACCAAAAAAAAAAACCAGCATGCAACACAGAAAGTAATTTTCAGTATTTAAAAGCGGTAGGCAGAGCACACTAGCATAGCACAAAAGGCAACAACAAAGATGACAAGACCAAAAAAAATCTCGAAGGCAGTAAGCAACACAACACCAGACCCAAAAAAAAAAAAACCCTAAAGGCATCAATACAACAAGAAGATTGAAAACCCTAAAATCCCCAAATTTTAAAAATCCTAACCCAATCAAATTAACCTAATCAAATTTTTTGACAGTTCAGACTCCACATAGACCAGAATAGGTAAGAGCAACAATAGCAAATCTGAAAAAAAAAAAATTGAGGCAAGAAGAAGAACCTGCAATCGCAGTCGCCAATCGCAGGTCAGTCGCCAGTCCCAGTCGCTGGTTAGTCTCCCTTCCTCTTCCCTCTCCTTCTCCTCCTATGGTCCTCTCGATCGTTCTCCTCTTCTCTTCTCTTTTTCTCTCTCTCTCTCTCTCTCTCGAATACACAGAATGTCGAAATGGTGTTCAACAATGCCTTTTTCGGTTTTTTCCTTTTGTTTTTTCTTTTTAAGCCAAACGATGTATGAAACTCTTTTTTTTTTTTTTTTTCGTTTCGACCCCTAAGTTTTTAAACAAAAAAATATCCTGCCGTGTCCCACACGTATCCGAGTCGTATCTGACCAAAAAAAATAAAAGCCACTGTTGAGGACACTTCTACAAGTGTCGGACACGTGTCCGACACTGCCACGGCAACCCCCCATCGAGTATCCATGCTTCCTAACCCGTGACAATTAAGAAGTCTTTTTATCCAAAGAGAAGTGCCCTTCTTAGTGTGTCCCACTTAAGTTTATTCCAACTTAATACTTAGTAATTTCCACATTTGAACAAACACAGGCTGTAGCTATGCCCCATGGATCAGATATTACATCATTGGAACTTTATATGCAGTCTTTGGAAGGTTAAATGTCACATTAGTAAAAGAGTCAACTTTTTACTGATAAGTGCCCCCAAGTATAGTAAAAGAGAATGAACAACAGCAGCCAACATAAATTTAAACAGCTTCTTTACCTTTGAAAGTTGATTTTTTCTTCCTTTCACTTTACAAACACTAAGAGCAGAAGGAAATAAGCAATAGATGTGATGGCATTGGATGATTATAATCGTACCAGTTTTGAAGCCGTCTTTGACAAAGCTTTTGCCAGGGGAACAATGCAAAACCTTCAACACAGAAAAAGATAATTACAAAAAAATTAATTCGTAGAAAACGTTATTCTACTATGTTCTGTGAGGTAGATAAGAAAAGTAGGGAGATCTGACAGAATTGGGCACGACGCATTTGTATTTTTTCATTCTTTTTTTTTCTTTTGCTACCCATTACTAACTTCAAATAGATACCCACTTTGGTCAGCAACCCAACAAAGAATATATCAAGAAAAACAAATAAATAAATAGAAATAGAAATAGGAAAATAAATTACATTCCACGGCCGCCGGCTAGAGCCTCTTCTGATGGCTCTTTCCATTCATCAAACCTTCAAAAAATATGAGGTGTAATTTATATATTCCGGTTTTTATAGCAATATGTGATGAAAAGAAAACCTTACACAGAGAGAGAGAGAGATTACACCCAGCCGTAGCGCCGATCAAATAGTAGGCGTTTGGATGGGCGTCTCGAAGTGCACGTGGGAATTACAGTGGAATTTTTCAAGCTTGCTGGGTTCATTCTCGGTTTCTCTCTCTCAAACCCAAATGCCCAACGAGATAATTATGTGTAAAAAACGTCTCAGAATCTATAAATAGGTGTCTGGGCTGTTCAAAATAGTTGATAGACGCGCGTGCTTTCCAGGTGAACTATTATGTCCACTAAACAAAAGGCAATTGAATCATATTGTGGTTCATATCATAATGTATCTATTGTTGGACCTTTTTCTTAGTTGTGTGCAACCAAAACTTGTAGGTGGATTAGATTTTAAAATAAACATTGAAACATCGGAGCAATGCTTGCATAAAAAGGGAATCATATGAATGTATAGACAAAGAACCTAATCATACATTTAACTCTTTCCAAACTTGAAAAGGAAACTATACTATCTTTATTTCAAAACTTGTATAATTTTGACTTGACCAAGCGATTTTGAAGACAATTCAATTTCAGACTATGGTTGGCAATATTTACATAGTATCAAAAACTTGAATAATTTGTTTCCATTATGGAGTGTAGTTTTGTGGGGTCATGAAAATTCTCACTTTAAAGGTTTTCTTATGCAATCAAAGAATATGAAATTAATGGATTGTGTTTTATTTTTATTGTGAATGCCATGTTTGTTCTTCCCCCCTTCAGGTATGAAAATGGTGCCTTAACTTACACCACAATCATTGTCCGAATTAGTTGCGAACTCATCAAGGTCTTGATATGTTTTTTAGTGGTGACTTTGAGAAGTGACAATTTATTAATTTTTGATTTGTATTAACTTCAACGAGGTAATTGAAGATGCCTTGAAGTGCACAAAAAATAGAGCTAAGTGATTGTCTCCAATAGATACAAGCTTAATACTTGCAATTCATGAAATGGATGGCTTCCTATGTCACAAGATAAGACATGCTAAGCTAATCAATATCATAAGGGGCTTTCATCTTTTGAAATGAGAAAAGAGAAAAAACAACACCAACAATCAAATAAAGCTACAGTTCATTGGGAAACTTGAATTGAAATTGATGGGCCCCCAGATGAGGCCCAGCTCAAATAATGGCCCTAGCCCAGACAAGGCCCAACACGGATAGTGGGGTTGGTCTGAACAAGGCCTAGTTCAAGTAATGGGCCCAAGCTAGAAAAAGCCCAATGGGCCAGACCCAGATGAGACCTAACTTGGCTCATCACTAAGTCAAGGGAGCATAGTTAGCTATGTCATCCTAGAGCCAAGGAGTCAGCCACGCTATCTTGGAGTCACACTATTCTAGAGTCAAGAAGTCACATCATCCTAGAGTCAAGGAGTCAGCCACGTCATCCTAAAGCCACGCCATCCTAAAGTCAAGGAGGGAGTCACATTATCCTAGAGTCAAGGAGTCAGTCACGTCATCCTGAGACCCAGTATATAACTGATAAACAGATCTGCATGCCATGTCGTCCATTGCAAGAATGGTGTCACCTCCACGCAACTACCCCCATCCATTGCGAGAATGATGCCACCTCCACCAAATTAGCATATCTGTTACGGATGTAGCACCTCAACCTGTTAGGAGGCGCCTATAAATTGTAAGTTCCACCTATAAATGGGGGGCATCGTACATCTAGTATCTTGTATCTTATCTCACACCTGAGCTCTCCACACTCTTATAGCAATAAAACACCCCCATAACCAAAGTCCTTCAAAATGGAGTATGTCACCCTTACCAGACGACTCTATCTTTATGTGTTGCTTGGGTTGAGTTCTCCATCATATTTACAACATTTTATTAACCATACTAATCACTCGATGGGTGGTGCATAAATTCAATTTGTGCATCATTAGTTTGACATTGTCTATGGGAATCGATTAAGTTTCCACCCAATCACCATCCTTTTGTATCTATGGTAATCACCACTAGATCTATGAATCAACTTGAGAACGATCCACTACGTGAGGAGGAGGTCTTGTCTCTGCCAGCCAATCTCGTTCATAACTCGCAACAAATGTTACTAGAGATGATGTAGCTACTAGTGAGCCAAAACCAATAGATTTTCCAGCTAATGCTTGTTGGACAAGAGGTGGCAACCAAGAGAAGAGCACCTAGCAAGGGAGCACCTTAAGCAACTTGGCCAGGGCGCCAAATATGCCCCCAGCTAGTATCCCACCGCTAGGGGCGCCTCTTTACAGCACTAGGGAGCCCCTCCTTAGTGCCAAGGGATGGCCCCTCCTCCTCTTCCACCAGTTCCGTCCTTCCACGCTGGTGACCCTCATCTCCAAGAAGACGATGGGGAAACCCAAAGTTTGGACCTTGAGATCCACTTCAATGACATTTCCAAAGGAGTCCCCAATCAATGGGACAAGAAAATTAGGAAATGTAGAATCAACTTGGTGACATCTTCAACGCTATGAAGGTGCAAAGACCTGAAACGGTTGAGTACCTCATAAGGTGCACTAACATGCCTTTTGTAGTCAATGTGGCCAACTATCCTCTCCCTCAGAAGTTCAAGATGCCAACTATGAAAGCTTTTGATGGCTTCAAAGATCCACTAGACCACCTTGACACCTACAAATCCCTGATGCAAATGTACAACATACTAGATGAGATCATGTGCAAGGCTTTCTCTACCACCCTCAAGGGATCTACTCGTCAACGGTTCACCAAGCTTACCCTATCTTCCATTGACTCTTTCATTGAACTAAGCAAGTCTTTTGGCTTACACTTCATTAGGGGACGCCGACATAAGAAGCCTGCCACCCACCTGCTTTGTATCAAGTAGGACTAGGGATGAAATCCTAAGGAGTTACCTCACTCATTTTAACGAGGAAGTCCTCCAGATTAAAGAACCAAATAATAAAGTCGTCATGGCGGCCTTCATACAAAGGTTACGCTCATCTAGTCTTATGTTTTCAGTTTTGAAGCACCAACCAAAGAACATGCTAGAATTGCTATCAAAATCCCAAAAATACATAAACGATGAGGATGTCATCAAAGCCAGACAAGCTGAGTCCTCATGTAAAGGGGAGTATAAAAAATTGAAACCACCAGCTACGCATATAGCACCAACGCCTAGCGTCTAGAGGCCCATGTCTGTGGGGCCCAACGATTTTTAGCGTCTATGCTTGCGGCACCCAACACCCAGCCAATAGTGCTCGTGTGTCTGTGCCTCGTTGTCGTTGCCTTGGCGCCTATCTTCTTGCTCGTATGGGCACACCGCCAACATTGTATGCCCAACTCGTCCAGCAGCACCCCAGGTGCCTAGATCTTCAGTACCCTCATCCTCTCCATCTACTAGGGTATGCCTCCACTTTGGTAGCCCTTCCATGGGCTAACCCTTAAACTCCGCCTCTGTTCTCGTACGAATAGCCTCACAGTCAGCCTACCTCCAGCTTAGTGGCTCTTTCGCGAGTTGTCAAAAGCTCAGTCTTAAAAGGTGTAGCTCTCTCACAAGCAACCCTCAAACTCTGCCTCTACTCTCGTGTGGGTAGCCTCATAGTCAGCCTATCTCCAGCTTAGTGGCTCTCTTGTGGATCACCAAAAGCTCGGTCTTAAGAGGTGTAGCTCTCTTACAAGTAACCTTCAAACTCTGCCTCTACTCTCATGCGGACAGTCTCATACTTAGCCTATCTCCATCTTATCGGCTCTCTCACGGGTCACTAAAAGTTCAATCTTAAGAGGTACAACTCTCCCATGACCAACCCTCAAACTCTGCCCCTACTCTCACGCAAACAGCCTTCCTCCAACTTAGCGATTATTTCTCTACAGTCCGATGTGTCTGCTTTTCTCATCAAGTAATCATGTTGGATATTTTGATGCTAGAGTAATATTGTTTTTGCCATCTCTAGGCACACCCTTAGAACTCATGCCGCTTGCAACCCGGTGCCCCAACTCCTGGCCCCTCCTCCTAGTGCCCAACTCCTGGTGCCCCGCCTCTGATGCCCTACTTCTAGCACCCAGCTCTTAGTGCCCTGCCTTTGGCATTTTCTCCTAGTGCCCCTTCTAGCGCCTTGCCTCCTATGCCTGTATATTAGTAGCCTGAAGCCTCAGGGACCCTCTACCACTCTCCTCTGGCACCACATACCCCAAGGAAGTGGGATCCCTATTTACAGTCATCTACTACTAAAAAAAAAAGGAGAAAATCAAAATAACTTTAACCACAAAATGCCCGCTAACTAAAGAATTCAAGGCCAACCAGAGAGACACGGTCAACTCAAACAAAGCATCCCTACTAATGCCCTCTCCCTCAAATCCCATTGGGCTTAGGGCATGAGAGTAAATGATAGGCCCGGCCTAGACAAGGCCCAACTTTGATAGTGGGGCTGGCCCAAACAAGACCCATCTCAAGTAATGGTCCCAGCCCAGACAAAGCCCAATGGGCCCAACCCAGATAAGACGCCACTCGACTCACCACAAAGTCAAGGGAGCATAGTCAGCCATGCCATCCTGGAGCCAAGAAGTCAGCCACGCTATCCTAGAGTCACGTCATCCTAGAGTCAAGTAGTCAACCACATCCTCCTAGAGTCAAGGAAGAAGTCACGTCATCCTAGAGTCAAGGAGTCAGACATGTCATCCTGAGACCCCGTCTGCAACTGATAAAGAGATCTTTATGTCATCTTCACATAACTACCCTGTTTATTGTGAGAATGGTATCACCTCCACCAAATTAGCCTATCTGTTATGAATGTGGCGCCTCAGCCTATTAGGAGACGCCTATAAATTGTAAGCCCCACCTACACATGGGGAGCATCTTACATCTGACATCTTGTATCTTATCTCACACCTAACTCATCTGAGCTCTCCACACTCTTATAACAATAAAATAGACCAACAACCAAGGCCCTTCAAAGTAGAGTAAGTCACCCTGACTAAACCACTCCATCTCTATGTATTGATTGTGTTGAGTTCTCCATTATATTTACTGTGTTTTATTAACCATACTAATCACCCGACAAGTGGTGCATAAAATTCGATTTGAGCATCATCAAAAAGCATACCAAAGGGTTTGAAATTATTGTATACATAGACCTAATCCCACTTGATGCAAGCATAACCACCTTAGAAATGGTTTTCAGTTTTGACAAGTTCAAAGGTCTCAATTCATTTTTCGTTTATAGGACCTTCAACAGACATGGGATGCTCAACAATATTAAAAAAAAAAAGTTTGGGCTTTAGGCTCCAAATTTTTAGAAGGTCCCATAATTTGAAAAAAAATTAAATTCATTAAATTTTAAAACTTAAAAAAGGCCCAAAAAAATTAAGTACAATCAAAATTTTTATTATAATAATTTGGGTCCATGATCCAATTCATAACATTATAAATCTAAAAATCATAAGTTGAAAAAATATGCAGCAAATGTTACCCATGAAGGAAGAAAAATAAATTAAAATCACTTCACAAATTCTAGATATGTCTTATATTGATAACACTACAATAATTTGCAAATCTTAATTCCAAGAACAAAATGTAAGCATGTGTTAGAGGTATAAGAAAATGAAATAATATACTTTCTAACAGACAAATATATTGAATTTAGATACTCAGGATAAGTTGAATGAAAAAAAGAATCAGTTTGCCAATTTTCAGGTCAATATCTAATTATTGAATAAGATTATGACTTGTGATGCTTTTATAAGATTAGTTCATCCTAATTCAAGCAAAACCTTATATAGGAATTGTTGAAAATAAACCTTGCAGTAATTTGGTCAGTACAACGACAAGAAAATAAATTAACAGAATAAAGAAAAGCAAAATACAAATCACAACACCAAAATTTACGTAGTTCAACAATATTACTTTGCCTACGTCCATGAGATATGATTCGATCTCCTTTATTTACTATTGAGAGAAAATGGGTATATAGTAAAAACCTCACCACTCAAATTTAAATCCCAAACCCAAACCTTTAACCTTTTGTACAATCTTCTCCAACTTACCTTCTCAAACCCCTAGTAAATAAGCTTTTCTTTCTCACAACAAAAGAATAAAAATTGAACTAATACAATTTTCGGGATGTACTACAAAGTTGAGAGAACCAAGCCTATTTATAGGCATTTTGCTCTTAGTATAAGTGGCAAATTGAGGTGGCAAATTAGTTCCTTGAAATTGAACTTGAAGGAATTTTGCACATTGGAAATAAAAGGCAATCTAAAAAATTTGGTACAACCAAGGGACTTTTTTCACCTCAAAATTTCACCCAAGTTTCAAGGTTATTTGCTATGAGTTTGCCGCCCATGGAGAAAACTCATTTCCACCAATCAAATTGATTCTTTCCGAGCAAGAAAACAACACTCAAATGGATAAAAATTCTGAGGAAGAAACCAGTCATTCATGCACCTAAAACAAACCCTCAGCTACTCCATTTTTTACCCAATTAATCATCTATCTTTGTGCCCAAGAAAATGGCACCCGCCTTTTTAGCTTCAACAAGCCTAATGAACCTGATAATACACAAAAATGGAGTTATGCACAATCAAATCAGTTGAGTGTATGTTGCAAGGTAATTAATGAGGCAATTAATAATAAAGATAGATATTGGGTGGTTAGGCCTAGGTGACCTAACTACTGAAGGCGGCGACGGTGGCTGGAGAACTTTATTAATGAGAGAATAAAGTAATAGGTAGGAGAGAGAAAGAGAGAGCAAGAGTAAGCTTAGGGTGTGTGCTTGATGGTTTTCCCCGACCTCCAAACACAAACCCCAAATTGTGTGTATACGACTTATAGAGGTTGGTGACTGTCACTCTTGATTACTACTTAAATTTAGCATATTATTGTGCCTTTTTTGGACTAATTATACTTTGATGGAGTTTAAGTGATGATATTTCAGGTTCTAAAGTCTAAAAGGGTGCAAGGGCAACAAAAATCACACTTGAATGTAACACTAGCGCATTAGGGAACAAAATTGGAGAAGCTTGGAACAAAGTAGGAACGTTCGAACGCCAACTCACGTTTGAACGTCCATTGGAACACAAACAAGACCAGACTGTGAAGACATGGTGTTACATCCAAGAACCAAGGCCCTAAGGAACTTGAGTACCACATTCGAACGCCAACTCACGTTCGAACGTCCACTGGAACAACGACAAGACCAGACTGTGAAGACATGGTATGTTGTAGCAAGGAAGGAAGTGCACTTGAGTACCATGTTCGAATGCCAATCACATTCGAACGTCCACTGAAAACCTGGGTAATGAGTGAAAAATGTCAAGTCCTTCATGAAATATGGAAGTGGATTTCCTCAGAGGACCACAGACCACTTGAATGATATGGTCAAACCATATCTAGCATTCGAATACCTATAAAGCAAAAACAGAAGACATGTTCGAACGACAAACACCGTTCGAACGTCCATACTGTAAAAACATAGACAACGTTCGAATGTTCTCCACAAACTACCTGTAGAGTAGTTGGTCTTTCACTTGGACTTGGGCAACATCCACTATTCATTCATCCTCTCTTATCTTCCCCCTTCCCTTTCCTTGCCTATAAATACCCCCATTAAGGGAGCTTCAAGGGGAATCCTTTTCTCTTCAAAAATAGAGTAGAGAGCTAGTTCTTGTACATTTCTTGTTTATGTTTTCATTTTGCATTTGTATCAATCATGATGGAGGCTTAGACTCCCCTTGTAGTTGAAGTCTTTTATTTACTTAAGCTAAGTCTTTACATTCAGGTTGTGACAACCATGATGGAGACTTAGACTCCCTTTGTAGTTGTACTTGCTTTTATTTACAAGTATCAAGAGAGATAACTCATCTTTTGGTTGTGGTGAAAACTCTCCAAAAGTAACTAGCTTTCTTCTACTTTATTTCACTTCCATTGCTTGAGCTTCCTTCTTTCTTAAAAGAGTGAAACTCTTCCACTTTTCTAGAATTTTACCAAAGCTGTGAAGGGTGGAACGTGATTCACTTATTCTTCATTAAAGATAAACTCTTTGTTTAGTTTGCTTCACTTAGTAGCTCCTCTATTTGGAGGGATGGGTATGACTCACTTTTCTAACTTTGTCAAGGCCATGAAAAGTGAGTAGTTTCTCATTCACTCTTTAGTAAGAGGTGATGAATATGTAAAGATTATCGGGAAGTTATATTTATGCAACTTCTTTATGCTTTAATGCTTTATATTCCACTTGCTCATTGGATGATTGAATGCATCTAGCAAAGTTAAGGTACTTTGTATAACCAAGGGCTCCTTCTATGATACGAATGACTCCTGTATATAAAGACCCATTGGTTTAGATAAGCACCCCGGCTAGCTCTTCATGACAACCTTTCAATCTCCACCATTATTGCGCTTTATTCAAAGAATTGAATATTAATGCCATGGTTGGATGCCTTGTAGAAATACTTTCTTATTTGTAGACGGGTTAAGTCTCGACACAGACAATTTTTGTAAACTTCTAGAAAGGCATCGGAATCATGTGCTTAATTCTCACAGTCCATCTTTATCTTCCAATTAACTTGCTATTGACACAAGAGTTAATTGAGTTATAAAGCACAAACATAATAAACTGGATAATCAATTACATGTTCTGATCCTCAAACTAAAGAGTGGCTGTTATCTTTGCTAATTTATCTTATATTTTGTCTAAAAAAAGATCCATTGGAAAGAATTTTATATTCTGTCCAGAAAACCCCACAACTTCAAATTCTCAAGACTTCTAGTTACTTGGTCTCTATTATTGCTTACTTCAAAACATCAATCATAGTTCCATATGGATTCGACTCCAAACTTAACCAGATTATTACTACAACTTGACCGCCTACACTTGTGTATACACATTTCAGATCAAGTCAAGTTTTTGACACCGTTTCTGGGGAACCATAAAAGGTGTTTACAGTAAAAGGTAAAAAGACCTCGCTTTTTGTGTATAAATTTGCTTTACTGTGTATAAAATTATTTTAGTTAATTTTATGTCTGAGAATGCTCCTCACTATCAAAATTTGCTAGCAGAATCTTCTGGGTCTGTGAATCAACCTGAACCACTTTCACCTAGATCAGTAGCAGACTCTTGTGAAAGTAAAATGACAAATGATGAAAGATGAGGAGAAATTCTTGTGAGAGAGGGGGAAGTGCCTAACATTCAAACTCTAAGGGATTACTTAAATCCCACAAGAAATAGTGTCCCTTCTTGTGTTATCTTTCCTGAAGATGCACCCCTCTTTACTGTAAAGACGGGGACATTTCAACTACTCTTTCAATTCCATGGACTCGAAATAGAATGCCCATATCTACACATAAAAGACTTTGAGGAAGTATGTGGAGCGTTTCAAGACAATTCTGAGCTAGCCAAAATGAAACTTTTTTCATTTTCTCTAAAGGATAGAGCTAAACAATGGCTAGATTCTTTAAAAGCTCTTTAAATACCTGACTGGCGGGCACTACAAAATGAATTTTTCAAAAAAAATTTTCCTCTACACCGCACTAATGCATTGACAAGGCAAATCATGAACTTTTCGATAAAAGAAGGAGAAACCTTTTACCAAAGTTGGGAGAGATTCAAGGATCTACTCCAGTCCTACCCACACCACATTTTTGAGAATTGGACTTTGGTAGGATTTTTCTACGACTTCTTACCCATTAGACTACGTTAGTTTGTCGAAATGATGGCTCAAAGAGAGTTTATGAGCAAAAGTCCGGAGGAGGCATTCAATTTCTTTGACACCATATCTGATAGTTCTCAGATGTGGGACTCAGCCTCCCCTACCATTGTTGAAACTAAACCATCTACTTCCCAAGGGGGTAAGTATGTCTTGAGAGATGACGATGACCTAAGAGCAAAAATGTCTACCCTGTCTCGAAAGCTTGAAGCTTTAGAGATGAAAAATGTTCATCAAGTTGATGTTAGCTCTCTCACAAAACAAGTATGTAGAATTTGTGTACTAACATGACACCCTACTGGGGAGTGTCCCACCATTCCAATATTCAAAGAGGTTTTGTTTGAGCAAACAAATCTTGTTTCCAACTTCAACAAGCCTTACTCCAACCCATATTCTAAAACATATAATCCAAGGTGGCAGAACCACCCAAATTTCAGTTGGAGAAACACACAGCCAACTCCCATGAACCAACAACAAGATTCACACCCACCACCTCAAGGACCCCCCGCATACCAACCACCACAAAAGAGGAACCTTGAGGATACTTTGAATTAGTTTATGCATAGCCAAATGAACTACAACAATATTTCCACTCAGGCTTTTACTGATTTTAAAACACAGACCACACAATCTTTCGAGGATCTTAAAAGCCACATTCAAAAGTTGACCCAATCCATGACCACACATGAGAAGGGCAAGTTTCTTGCACAACCAAAACTACCACAAGGCCAATTTCAGTTGGGAAATCCCACAATCATGGAAACTCCACAAGCCCAAGCCCAAGTTGTCACTACACTAAGAAGTAGCAAGGTGATTGACAAAACTATCAAAGACATTCTACTTCCAAAGCCAAAACCTAAGTCAATCCCAGTTAATCCACCAATTGAGACTGAAACAATTGAGCCTAAATGTGAGAAAGAAGAGGTACCCAAGCCTATGATTGAACAAGAACCAGAGTCATCAAGGGAAGAGGAACCCTCATGTTCTATTCCTGCTCCTTTTTCTCATAGACTTAAAACTGCATAGAAGTTGAATAATCAGGCAGAGATTTATGAGCTCTTCAAGTAAGTAAAAATAAACATCCCATTTATGGATGCAATCAAACAGGTTCCATCTTATGCCAAGTTTTTGAAAGACTTGTGCATAGTCAAGAGAAGCCAGAATATTTAAAAAAGAGCCTTCCTGACAGAATATGCCAGTGTCTTGCTTCAACACAAAACCCCTCCAAAATACAAAGATCCAGGGTGTCCGATTATGTCGTGTGTCATTGGAAATTTTGAGAATCGAACAAGCACTGTTAAACCTTGAAGCAAGTGTCAATTTGTTCCCATTTTCTGTTTAACAGCAGTTGGGTCTAGGAGAACTCAAACCCACAAGTGTCACACTTCAGTTAGTAGACAGATCTGTCAAAATTCCTAGGGGTATTGTTGAAGATGTACTTATCCAAGTGGACAACTTTGTATTCCCTGTTGACTTCATCCTCCTAGATACTCAGCCAGCAAAGCATTCTGAGAACCCAATTCCCATTATTCTTGGTCGACCCTTCCTAGCAACTTCAAATGAACTAATCAATTGCAGGAATGGGGTCATAAAATTAACCTTTGGGAATATGACTCTTGAATTGAATATTTTCAATATTGCCAAACACCCAAGAGAGGACGGAGAAGAAAGAGAAATAAATTCCATTGAGACTTTGGTCTAGGACCATCTGAATAACATATTCTGTGAAAATACCACTGAACTTTCTTTGTCAGAATCCATCACATCTGAGACAACATATGATGATCCAAAGAATTGACCGACTCATGTTGTTGATACATGGACCCCCAAATTTGAGGAACTTTAGCCAAGTGGCACAAAGGCACTCTCATCCAATGTCAAGTCACCAAAACCTGAATTGAAACCTCTCCCATTTGACCTCAAATATGTATTTCTAGGAGAGGATGAGTTGTACCCAGTGGTAATTTCATCTAAGCTTACAGACTTGCAAGAGTTTAAACTGATTGAAGTTCTTAGAAATCACAAAAGCACCATTGGGTAGACCATTGCTGACTTGAAAGTTATAAGCCCATTGATTTGCAATCATGCCATATACTTGGAAGAGGATTCAAAACCCTCTCGACAAATGCAGCGACGACTGAACCCTCACATGAAGGAAGTTGTGAAAATGAAAGTGCTTAAACTCTTAGATGCAGGGATAATCTTTTCCATCTCCGATAGTAAATGGGTTAGCCCAACCTAGGTTGTGCCCAAAAAGTCTAGGGTCACAGTGGTCAAAAATGAAGCCAATGAACTAGTACCAACTAGAGCCGTCACAGGATGACGGATGTGTATTGACTATCAAAAGCTTAATTTGGTGACTAGAAAAGATCATTTTCCTCTTCCTTTTCTGAACCAGGTTCTAGAGAGAATTGCAGGTCATGAATATTACTATTTTCTGGATGGCTATTCCGGGTATAATCAAATTGAGATAACACTCAATGATCAGGAGAAAATCACATTCACATGCCCCTTTGACACTTTTGCATTCAAAAGGATGCCATTTGGGATTTGTAACGCTCTTGCAACATTCCAAAAATGCATGTTGAGTCTGCTCAGTGCATGGTCAAAAAATTTTGGAAGTATTCATGGATGACTTCTCTGTCTATGGTGACTCGTTTGATTTGTATCTGGCCAACCTAGAAAAGGTATTAATAAGGTGTAAAGAGACCAATCTGGTGCTTAATTGAAAAAAATGTCATTTAATAGTAACACAAGGCACTGTCTTAGGTCACATTGTGTTGGCTGAGGGCATGAAAGTTGACAAGACCAAAACAGATCTGATTGAGAACTTGCCTGCTCCCAAGACTATGAAGGATGTCTGATCATTTTTGGGACATGTAGGATTTTACAAGAGATTCATAAAAGATTTCAGTATCATAGCAAAACCATGTGTCATCTCTTGAATCAAGATGTAATCTTTGATTGGAGTGAAGCATGCTAAAAAGCTTTTGACAAGCTTAAAAGCATGTTAATTTCCACTCCGATAATGTAACCTCCTGACTGGACTCTGCCCTTTGAGCTAATGTGTGATGCAAATGACTATGTTGTAGGTGCTGTGTTAGGACAAAGAAAAGATAAGAAACCACATGTAATTTACTATGCAAGTAAAACTTTAAATGATGCTTAAATGAATTATTCAACAACTGAAAAAGAATTACTTGCCGTAGTATTTGCTTTGAAAAAATTTCGTTCTTATCTTGTTGGTTCTTCTGTTACTGTATTCACTGACCATGCAGCACTGAAATTTCTATTCACAAAAAAGGATGCCAAACCAAGGCTCTTACGATGGATACTCTTGCTCCAAGAGTTTGATTTAATCATTAAGGACAAGAAGGGTGTTGAGAATGTGGTGGCAAATCATCTGTCCAGAATAACTTATGAATTTCATGAGGGTGGACTGCCAATCAATGAGAAATTTCCTGATGAACAACTGTTCATGATTGATGAAACCCTATGGTACGTTGATATTGCTAATTTCATTCCTACTGGAACACTCCTTCTGTCCTTTACTCTCATGGACAAAAAGAAATTTTTGAGAGAGGTTCACAACTTTTTTTGGGAAGATCCATACGTATTTAAGTACTATAAGGATCAAATCATAAGACGTTGCATCCCCGCTCAGGAAAGCAAACAGGTAATAGCATTTTGTCATTCTAAAGCATGTGGTGGCCATTTTTCATCCAAAAAAATCGCTACGAAAATCCTGCAGTGCGGATTTTACTGGCCCACACTTTTCAAAGATGTCCATGCCTTTTGTTTAACTTACGATAGATGTCAAAGGTTGAAAAATATTTCAAAGAGAAACATGATGCCTCTAAACCCCATTCTGATAATTGAAATTTTTGACTGTTGGGATATCGATTTTATAGGACCATTTCCCCCCTCCTTTTGGCTATCTATACATTTTGGTAGTCGTATACTATGTATCCAAATGGGTTGAGGCAATTTCATGCCGAAATAATGATCATCAAATGGTGATCAAGTTTTAAAAGAAAATATTTTATCCCGGTTTGGAATCCCAAAATCCATCATAAGTGATGGGGGTGCTTATTTTTACAATCGACCCTTCTGGAATCTGATGAAAAAATACTTGATTTTTCACAAAATTGTAACCCCATACCATCCACAAACTAGTGGACAGGCTGAATTGGCTAATCGGGAGATCAAGAAAAAATGGTAAATCCTGACCGCAAAGATTGGTCGTCAAGACTAACTGATGCACTCTGGGCATATCATACTGCTTTTAATCTCCTTACCGATTAGTCTATGGAAAGCCTTGTCACCTACCTGTAGAATTGGAACATAGGGTATATTGGGCTATTAAGGCAATGAACTTTGACATCGACAAAGCCGGATTAGTAAGAAAACTTCAGATTAACAAATTGGAGGAATTGAGAAATGAAGCATATGAAAATGCTAAGATTGCAAAATCCAGGATGAAAATTTTTCATGATAAGAACATAGTGCGGAAGTCTATTGAACCTAATCAAAAAGTTCTGCTTTTCAATTCAAGACTTCATCTTTTTACTGGTAAGTTGAAGTCAAGATAGATTCGACCATACATTGTCAAAAAAGTGTTTGAACATGGGGTAGTGGAAATGGAGAACCAATCGAACGGTAATATCTTTACTATCAATGGTCAGTGATTGAAACCCTTTGTGGAGGATTTTGTGAAAAATGAAGAAACCATCCTTTTAATGAATCCAGAAATTCCTTTCGAGAATCGCGCCTACCGACACAAAAAGGGGTCGGGTTAGTCAGAAACCCGACCCGATGGGATGCCTTTATAAGGCCCCCACCCCCTTTTCTCTTTTTTCTTCCCCATCGCCTTTCCCTTTTTCTTTTTTCTCCCTCAACGCCCTTCCCCTTTTTTCCTTTTTCCTTCTTCTGCTTCTTCTTCTTCGCTATTCGTGATCTTTCAGAACCACGACCCATCTCCCAACAACACCATGACCATACTACTTGAAGACCCAGTCCTTTGTCTCATGATCTGCATGTGTTTACTCTATTTGTACATGACTCTTCTTCTTTTATCTGCACTAAGAATCAAGGGTTTTCATCCTAGCAAACACCCAAATCTACAACGAGATGTTTGATTTTATGTATTTTGCTTGTAGGTTTCGGCTAATGAACAAGATCTTTACCATTCAACCTCATCTCCAAAGCTCACCATATCGGTAAATTCGAAACATTGGAGAAAATGTTCAGTTTAGATTGGGGGGTGAGAACTATAGTTCATATGTGCCCGTAGAAAATTTTTGTTGTTGTTGTTGTTGTTCTTGATCAGATTGTGTACCGTGTATTGTATAAATTGATGATTATGTTTGTGAGTCATCTCTGATCATCTTTGAGACTGACAGACGTTAAAGAACCAGATAGTGAGTCTTAAAGCATAGAAAGCATGAATGTTAAACTTTTTTTGGTTTAGTCTAGGAGTTTTGCGCACTTTTCTATCTGATGTGCATACTATGATCACGAGAAAAACAAGATTGGTGAGAAAGAATGAGATCTAAGAACAAGCAGCAAAACCCTTGTGTGACAGAAACACTTTTGCTAAAAACTTTCGTGCCAAAAGGCTTGGTGCCTGTAAATAGTGTGGTAAAGTCTTTCACGAGAAGAAATATAATCAGTGTTCTGAACCAATTTCTGGTCGAGCACTTAATCAATTAAACTGGATAGCGAATGAGAAGAGTAAGGATTATCCTGACACGCCATCCTATTTTGGTACTCTGCTTACTCGATTTGTGAGAGAGTTACTAGTTGTTCAAGTAGCACGGAGACAGATGAAGACTCAGATTAGAGTAGTTGGGATGAAAGCCAAGGGTCTGAATTTTTGTAAAATAGTGTAAAAATCCTTTTTGTTTTGTACAAACTCTTTTGACTGAAATGAAAACATGGGTTGAGTAAGGAACATCCCGAAATACTAACCTACAGTGTGGGTAGGGATTTTTCCTGAGACGCCATGAAATTTGGTTTAAATTTTTATAATTAAACTTCTGTGATTGTGTGTAGAGTAGTGTAGAAATTTTCAATTTTGGTTCAACGTTCGAATGCCAATTGACGTTTGAACGTCAGTTGCTTACAGTACTCATCCCCTGATGAAGTCTCTGATGGAAATGAAAAGTACTGGGAGCTCAGTTCGTTGGAACGCCAATAGCACGTTCGAACGCCAATAGCCCGTTCGCACGATAGGAGCTTACAATACTTTGGGCTCTGATAGAACTTAAAAGAACTGGGAGCTCACCACGTTCGAACGACACTCCACGTTTGAACCATCTTTTAAAAATCCCTCTATATACGTTCGAACGTCACGACTCAGACTATAAAAGCCTGGATCATCTTCCCCATTCAAAATTCCCCAAAAACCTCCCAAAATCCTCCAAACACAAGAACCCCTTTTCACTCCCCAGCCCTCAAAACTCCACCTATTCCCCATTTCCACCATAAATTGACCATCTCAAAACCATTTTCACATCAAACATCATCATCTTCACAAGAAAACTCAAGATTTTCAAACCCTCTAAAGCCCAAAATCGAAAACACCATGCCTAGAGTTAAGCTTCCTCCCAGCGCAATCAACCAATAAACCAGGAACCTAACTATGTAGAAGAAGTCATTGAGTAAAGAGAGGGGAGGCAAGTGATGAAGAGGTATGATCAAACAAGGTTTCCCAGTGCACTCAAAGTCGAAAGGTATGAGAATTTCTTTCAAAACCATGCTATAGTCTGTGAGAGAGTGTTGTTGTTACTGACTTTTCGAATTGGGGATTTTGGAGGAAATGGAAAAGAAGAATTGGGTGTGGTTTTTGAGGAATGGTGGGGACGTCGTTGTTGACTTGGTGAGGGAGTTTTACTCCAACGTCGAGATCATCAACGACGTCATTCGAACATACGTAAGAGGTACCCACATTGACGTGGATGAGGTGTACATAAAGGAAGTAAGGCAAGAGGTGCCTCGGGTGCAAAACCCAACTTACCCGCCAAAAAAGAATGTTGCGTTGGATGTGGTTGGGAAGGAATTGACAGGGATGGCTGATTTTTTGTGGTCGAGGTGGAAGTTTTTGAAACAAGGGGAGCTCACCAATAAGTACAAGATGCTAAATTTAATTGTGATGTCTAACCTAGCTCCCATAGGACAAAAAAAATGAGATTTTGCCTAAAATGGCTTGCTTGCTCTATGCACTGGGAAGAGGGCATAACATCGACCTCCCCTATTGATTTTGAGTGAAATGAAGAAGGGGTGTAATGCGAAGAGAAGTGTACTCCCTTTTAGCACTTTAGTGACTGAAATATGCACTGACAATGGGGTTACGATAAGACCCAAGATGGAGATCCAAAAGCCAATGGGGCCACAATGGCTAGACAAGAAGTGCCCCCTCCCTAAGGATACGATGAAGTGTAGGATGAGCTTAACCAGGAGGAGGAGAGAGAGATGGAGGAAGAGAGGGACCAAGCACCTACACAAGTGGCAGGACCCAGCTCCAGCACCCGGAGATCTCTGAGAGATATTATGCTTGGCATCGAGGCCAACCAAACCAAGATTCTCCGACAGCAGGAGGAGATTCTAGGCTATTTGAGGGGTAGAGCTGGTGGTGCCAGTGGAGCTGGTGGAGTGAATGGAGATGGAGGAGAGGATTGAGATGATGATTTCTGTTCTTGTTTGGGGTTGTTTTTTGTTTCTCCTTTGGATGGTTTCTGGGGAATTTCTATACTGTTGTGGAGGGGTTTCTTCTTGATAATTCTTGTGGTTTTTTTTTTTCTTATGATTCTTCTTTGTGATTTTTGGGGATATTTTGTAGATGATGGTGGATATTTGTTTTGGTGGATGTTTGTCTTTGTTGTTTCTTATGGATAAGTGAAGTTTTTGTTTCTGTAGATGATTGAATCATTGGTACGATTGTAAACATATCATTTTTTATGGAATGAATGATTCAGTTTATCACTTTTATACGTTTAAAATACATGTATTGGATTAGCACTTTAATTCTTCTTAATAAATAACAAAATAGATACGGATGTTAAGATTGGTTGTGAAAATTACTAAGCACATGATCGGTTTGACACCACAACTTAACAACCAAGATGTAAAACTTCATTTTTTTGGAACCTTGATACTATCTCTATGATTTAATTGTCAAATGTACATCAGTATTTGCTATTCTTGAGGTATACGGTGATCAGACTTGAAAATGGAATCGCTATATAACCAACATTCCTTGGAACACCAGACATAATCAATGGAGATGACAAAGAAAACTATGGTAAGTCATGAGCTTTACGGTGCTTTTTGAGAGGATATTAACAATTACTCAAAGTAAACTCTTTCACTTCCGATCTCTTTCAATAATCTCGTTAACCTTACTTTGATTGACGCAACTAAAGTGATCTATTTTCGTAACCCACAAGGAACTTTTGCATACACCTACATATGCACATACTTGAGAAAGGATCTTAGGCCATCTTTGGATCGACTTTGAGCCTTAGCTAATTCTTTTACAAAAGTATATCCCTAGTTAGCCATGCTTGAGCCTTCAACGAATGAATTCTTTTTTGAAAAAAAACTCGTGTGATTACTGAGCCACAAAAGCATATATCTACCATACCTTGCTATCTAATTTCTTGCATCCTCTTACAAATCAATATGATACAGAAAGGCAAGAAAAATAGAAAAGACAATGGTGGCTACTGTTCAATAAAAGGAAAATCGGTGGAAACAACCGAAAGAGAAAAGATACAGTGAGACAGGGAATTGCCAAGAAAGTGAAAAAAAGAGAAAATAAAAGAAAGAAATCCAATTCCCAGGAAAAATGTCGAGAAGCTAGAAGGAGGTGTGCAACATTGCATAAAAAGATAGCTTTTGATCACCATTGACATCATTTCATTAGCCACTGACCTCTGACCCCATTACAACCTACAAAAAGCCCTAGGTGATCTCAAGTGTGATGCATATGTATGTTGTCTACTACAAGTGGGGTGTGTTAACTAGAATTTCTTTATTTGCATCAATATTCTTCCATGAGATTATACCAAGGTTAAGCCTATTTTCCTCAAAACTTCACTCTTATACTAATTATGCATGAGATTTTTTGACTGACCATCTTCTGATCACATGCCCTTTTGAGAGATAAGTCACTATAATTAGATCGATTTGTTTTGCTGAGAGCATTCTGAGAGAGGATTGTAAAATCAAAGCTATCCATGGAAGGTGGAAAAAGGGGAATGATTGTTATATACCAATTCTTGTTTCTAGAATGACCATTCAACTACTCAGGGAATTCCAAATGCCAATGTGACAGGTGCTAATTTTTGCATAGAGTAAGTACCAATGGAAAAGAAATGTAGGGGATAAGTCATGATTGAGGGTTGAGTGTCCTAACGACTATGATGCTAATTCATTTTTAGTTTGCAATCTCACATACACATTTGTTCGACTGAAGTTTGTGGGTAGCTTCACTAAAAACCCTCACGAGACAACACTCGTCCACTAAGGCAACCTAGTGTTTCAACGGTTTGTTGCATAAGCTAAATGCAACCGGATGACCTACGAAAAAGGCATTTACATTTCATTATTCATATATTACTAGAGACTAGGAATATTTAGGATGGGGGGTGTGATTACTAATTAAATGTAGCATATTATTATGCCTTTTTTTGACTAATTATACTTTGAAGGAGTTTAAATGATGACATTTCAGGTTCTAATGTGTAAAAGGGTGCAAGGGCAACAAAAATCACACTTGAATGTAACACCAGTGCATTAGGGAACAAAATTGGAGAAGATTGGAACCAAGCCGGAAGGTTCGAATGCCAAACTCACGTTCGAACATCCACTGGAACAAAGACAAGACCAGACTGTGAAGACATGGTGTGTTGCAGCAAAGAACCAAGGCCCTGAGGAACTTGAGTACCACGTTCGAATGCCAACTTACGTTTGAACGTCCACTGGAACAAAGACAAGACCAGACTGTGAAAACATGGCATGTTGCAGCAAGGAAGGAAGTGCACTTGAGTACTACGTTCGAACGCCAATCACATTTAAAAGTTCACTGAAGACTTGGGTAATGAGTGAAAAATGCCAAGTCTTGCATGAAGTATGGAAATGGGTTTCCTCAGAGGACCACAAACCACTTGAGTGATATGGTCAAACCCCATCTGGCGTTTGAACGCCCATAAAGCAAAAACAGAAGACACATTCAAACGACAGACACCGTTCGAACGTTCGTACTGCAAAAACATAAACAACGTTCGAACATCAACTCACGTTCGAATGTTCTCCACAGATTACCTACAGAGGACTTAGTCTTTCACTTGGACTTGGGCGGCATCCACTATTCATTCATCCTCTCCTATCTTCCCCCCTCCCCTTCCTTGCCTATAAATACCCCTATTAAGGGAGCTTCAAGAGGGATCCTTTTTCTCTTGAAAAGTAGAGTAGAGAACTAGTTCTTGTACATTTTTTGTTTATGTTTTCATTTTGCATTTGTATCAACCATGATAGAGGCTTGGACTATCCTTGTACTTGAATTCTTTTATTTACTTGAGTTAAGTCTTTACATTCATATTGTGACAACCATGATAGAGGCTTAGACTCCCCTTGTAGTTGTACTTGCTTTTATTTACAAGTATCAAGAGAGATAGCTCATATTTTAGTTGTGGTGGAAATCCTCAAAAAGTAACTAGCTTTCTTCTACTTTATTTCACTTCCATTGCTTGAGCTTCCTTCTTTCTTAGAAGAGTGAAACTCTTCCACTTTTCTAGAGCTTTACCAAAGACGTGAAGGGTGGAACATGATTCAATTATTCTTCATTGAAGATAAGCTCTTTATTTAGTTTGCTTCACTTAGTAGCTCTTCCACTTGACGGGATGAGTATCACTCACTTTTCTAGCTTTGCCAAGGCCATGAAAAGTGAGTTGTTTCTCATTCACTCTTTAATAAGAGGTGATGAATATGTAAAGATTATCCAAAAGTTATGTTTGTGAAACTCCTTTATGCTTTAATGCTTTATATTCCACTTACTCATTGGATGATAGAATGCATCTAGCAAAGCTAAGGTACTTTGTATAACCAAGGGCTCCTTCTATGTTACGGATGACTCCTGCATAGAAAGACCCGTTAGTTCAGATAAGCACTTCGACTAGCTCTTCATAACAACCTTTCAATCTCCACCATTATTGCGCTTTATTCAAAGAATAGAACATTAATTCCATGGTTGGATGCCTTGTAGAAACACTTGCTTGTTTGTAGACGGGTTAAGTCTCAGCATAGACACTTCTTGTAAATTTCTAGAAAGACACCGGAATCATGTGCTTAATTCTCACAGTCCATCTTTATCTTTCGATTAACTTGCTGCTGACATGGGAGTTAATTGAGTTATAAAGCACAAACATAATAAATCGGATAATCAATTACATATTCTGATCTTCAAACTAAAGAGTGACTGTTATCTCTGCTAATTTATCTTATATTTTGTCTAGAAAAAGACCCATTGGAAAGAATCTAATATTCTGTCCAGAAAATCCCACAACTTCAAATTCTCAAGACTTCCAGTTACTTGATCTCTATTATTAATTACTTCAAAACACCAATCATAGTTCCCTGTGGATTTGACTCCGAACTTAACCGGATTATTACTACAACTTGACCGCCTGCACTTGGGTGTACACATTTCGGATCAAGTCAACACTCCCTCGAGTTCAATGCGAGAAATGGGGAAAATCATGTGTGGATGAACAAAATGTTTGTGTGCAAAATTTCTACCCAAGCGTAAAGAAAGTCTTGCAATATCATGTTTTGTTTGGAATGGGTATTCCAAGGCCATCTCCTCAGGGAATGAAATGTCGATGTTTTGAAGGGTGATTTGTGCAAAATGAATATTGGAAAATCTTGGGGATTTGAAGTTTGGTGAGTTGTATTTTGAGAAATATGCAAGGAAGCAAGGTTGGCTAATCCATAGAGGTCATTACAATGAGTATGTCAAATCGACTCATTTCATTCAACTAATAGTGTCTCAGTGTTTGATTGATTCATAGGAAGTGAGGGAGTAATGTGGTTGTGCTGGACAAAAGCATACTCTGTGAAAAGTCTAAGGTGTATCAAGAGCCCACAACCTCGTCCACACTTAACCTAGTTAAAACAAACACTTTACACTACGATGAAGAACAAAAGAGAGTCAATTTCACATACCCAAAAGGAAATTTCTCTTGGATTAGCCAACTAAAGGTTTAGCTACTCATAATAAAGGCAAGAACAAACTTGAAGTAAAAAAACATGGTAGTGAAATCAAACATAGACTTGTATTAATGAAGAAGAAAGTTTAAACCACAAAAGAAATAACATTCATGCTTAAAATGCAAAGCTTGAGGAAAAAATACGCAAATGCCAAAATGAACTACAAGAACACATAGCTAAACTTGGTTACAACTTGAATAAAAGAGATTATAGTGCAAAAGGGAAAGTTAAAAGTTAAATGGAGCTTACTACAATGAAAATGGTGAAGAAAAATGTAAAAATATAGCTTCTCTGTCTAAAATTTCGTCTTCTACCTTGTAGCTTCTCTCTCTAAAAACATAAAAATCTGTGTGAAAAAGCTTGATACTTTCATCCATCCTCTCTCCCTTAGCATGAGTGATTGACTTGGAATGATTGGAGAGAGGTTGTCCACTTCAAGAAACAAAATCAATTAAGGCATGGACCTCCTATGCCTTCTAACCACTCATTCTCTCTCACTTGCCTTTTCCCTCTCTCATGCTTCCAATCTAAAGTTTTAGGGTTAGGAGCTCATCATTAGGTGTTAAAGATATTAGGGCATGGTTTAGAGGACAAAAGGTGGGCCCCCGGAGTTGGTGGATTCGTGTGAAGAAATGTTTGGCATTTCTAGGCAAAACCTACTGGTAGATCATGGTTAACCTACCCATAGGTATTTTTCAATAAGCTTTTCAACCGGTAGGTTTTTGCATGGCAGAGGTAGAAAGTTTTCAGTGGCCTTTTCTATCGGTAGGTCTTAAGTCTTCTACCAATAAGTCTTGAATGACTGCTTGACAAATTTTCTTGTTGTTTCCTAACCTATAAACATCACCTTTTATCATGTATAGTATATGAATAAAGGGGAGTGTCACTCTCCTAGGGATGATGTCAAAAGAAAGGGCAACAGAATGGTGGAGGAATGAGATTTCAAATGTGAGTATGTGTGAACAAAAGTGCTCCCCAAGCGCAAGGAGACTTTCGCGGATCGTGTTTTACTTGGTGGTATTCCAAGGTCGTTTCCACGGGGAAGGAAGTAAACCGAGGGGAGGTGATTTTGGGAGAAAGAAAGTGTAAAATCTTTGATTGTTGGAAGTTGTTTGGTGAAGTTGTTTTGATGCTAGTAAAATGAGAAACAAATGTTGGCAAATCCAAGAGGTCACTCCAATAGGAATACCGCCTCAACTCGAAACCCTCCTCCAATAGAGCATGAATGAACGATTGATTTGTGGGAAGCTAGGGGTAAGATTGATGAGTATCTAAGCATAAACCGTGACTAGGCCTACGGAATATCAAAGACTCACCAAGTTATCCACCCTCAACCCAGTCAAATCGAACCATTGAACTCTGAAAGAGGGGAGGAGAATGAGTTGAAATGGTATACCCAAGTGGAGGGTCCTCTTGGTTTTGCCAACTAAGAGATTTAGCTATTCATGCTTAAAATAAAGACAACAATATGATGAGAAGACATTATGAAAAAATAAAGACTAAAGCTAAGCATAAACGAATTGCATAAATTTAACTTCCGGATAACCACCTCTTACTAAAGATTGGATGAGAAACTACTTACTCTTCATGGATTTGTTAAAACTAGAAAAGTGAGTGATGCTCATCCCTCCAAGTAGAGGAGTTACAAGGTAACACATTTTACACAAGGAGCCGATTTTCGACAAAGAATGAGTGAATCACGTTTCACCCTTCACGGCTTTGGTAAAGCTCTAGAAAAGTGGAAGAGTTTCACTCCTCTAAGGGAAGAAGGAAGCTCAAGCAATGGAAGTAAAAGAGCAATAACACAATAAAAGAAAGCAATACTTAAAGTAAAAGAAAGCAATAAATTAAAAGGAAGCAAGAATACAATAAAAGAAAGCAATACTTAAAGAAAGCTATAAGCAATAAGGAAAACAATAATATTTTTGGAGGGTTTTCCACTACCAAAAGATGAATGGTTTACAAGTCCTAAGGGGTGGTATTTATAGGTAACAAGGGAGGGTGAAAGTCTTGTTTGTTGGCCTTGAATCTTGTTAGGTGGACTTGAAGAGTCTTGTTAGGTGGCTTTGAATCTTATTAGGTGGACTTGAAAATCTTGTTAGGTGACTTTGAATCTTGTTAGGTGGACTTGAAAATCTTATTAGGTGGCCTTGAATTCTTTGATCCTCCTTTATTTTGAGCTTTGATAATTGGCACCCCAGTAGTTTGTAGCTTTAATGCAATTGACTCCCCAGTAGTTTGTAGCTTTGACGCACAAAATCCTGAAAAGAACAACAATTAATGCATTATCATTTATTCACACACTAATTCTAATTTGATTTATTTTGACTAGTTTAACTTTATTCAACTAACACAATTTACCTATTAAATTATACCTTCATTAGGGTTAATCACACCCCCCAACCTAAATATTACTAGTCCCTAGTAATAAACAACATAACAAAATAAAATCACTTTTGTAGATAACATGATTGCATTTAGCATATGCAATAAGCCGTTAAACCCCTAGGTGATCCCTAGTGGACGAGTTTTGTCTCGTGAAGGTTTCCAGTGAAGCTACCTACAAACTCCAATTAAAAGTTGTGTATATGTAAGATTTCTTGTCAAAATGAGTTAGCAACATAATCATTGAGGCACACATCTCTTAATTTTGAATTGTTTCCCGAACACTTCTTTGTCATTAGTACGTACTCTATACAAAAATAAACACTTGTTACATTGGTATTTGGAATTCCTTGTGTAGTAGGAATGATCATTCTAGTAGCAAGAATTGTTATATAACGAACATTCTACTTTATCACCTTCCATGGATAACTTTGATTTCTCAAATCTCTCTTAGAATGCTCTCAGCAAAAAATTCACTCCGATTATAGTGACTTGTCTCTCAAAGGGCATGTGATCAGAGGATGGTCAATCGAAGAATCACATGCACAGTTAGAAAGGGAATGAAAGTCTTAAGAAAGTAGGCTAATCATGTTCTTGGCATAATCTCATGGAAGAATATCAATGCAATTAAAGAAATACTATTTAACATACCCCAGTTTTCGGTCGACAGCGCACATGCATTAAATTTGAGATCAATTAGGACTTTCTATAGGTTGTAATGTGGCCAGAGGTTAGTGGCTAATGAAATGACAATGGTATTCAAAAGTTATCCCCTTTCTTTCTTTCATTTTTTTTTTCGATTCTTCGTTGAACAGTAGCCACCATCTTCTTTTATGTTTTTTTCTTGCCTTTCTATGTCATACCGATTTATAAGAGGGTGCAAAAAAAAATTGGATAGCAAGGTATGTTAAGTGTATTTTTATTTATTTATTTATTTATTTTCTTTGTGTGTGGCTCGGTTATCATATGGGTTTTTTGAGAAAAAAAATCATCATTCATTGAAGGCTCAAACATGGCTAACTAGGGATATAATTTTGTAGAAACAATGGCTAAGGTTCAAAATCAACTCAAAGATGGCCTAAAATCCTTTCTCAAGTATGTGTCTGTGTCGCATGCAAAGGTTCCCTGTAGGATATGTCAATAGATTACTTTAGTTGCATTTAATCAAAGCAAGTTTAATGAGATTATTCAACAATTGAAAGAGAAAGAGCTTACTTGAGTAAATGTTGATTGTCTCTCAGAAAGCATTGTAAGGCTCAAAACTTACCATGCTATTCTTCGTTATCTCCACTGGTTATGTCAGGTTTCCAAAGAATATCAGTTATATTATAATTATATTTTCGAGTCTGGTCATTCTGTACCTTAAGATTAACAAATACCAATGTACATTTGACATTTAAGCATAGAGAAAATACTATTTTTCAAGGAAATGCAGTTTTTTTTTTCACTCAAATAAAAATCAAAACTATTTACATACACATTTATCTATGAAAATTTACAAAAAGACTAAATGCACATATTGAACTTGGAAAACTATGGTGTCTCAGGATAGGTCCCTACCCACGCTACAAGTTGGCATTTTAGGACAATCTTTACTTGACCCACATTTTTATTTCAACAAAAAGACTTTGTACATAAACAAATATTTACAAAAAAAATTTCGGACCATTAATCTTCATCCCCAAAACACATTTTTTCACAGCTTTGTCATTATTTGTTAAATTTAATCCGAGTCGTCGCTTGTGTCTATGTCATTATTAGTGACCCTTTCCACTTCTTGTCGCACATAACATGTAAGTCCCGGACTGGTATAAGATGGCGTCTCAGGAAAATCCTTACTCTGCCTATACACTGTCCAGTTTAATCGATCGGTTGCACAACCCGAAATTGGTTCAGAACACTGATTGTATTTTTTCATGTGAAAACATCTGCCACATTGTTTACAAGCAACCAGCCATTTGGCACGATGACGTTTAGCAAAAGTACTTCTGCCACACAATGGTTTTGCTTGTGCTTCTCGGATTTCAATTTTTCTAACTACTCTTGTTTTTCTCATGATCACAGCATGCACATCAGATGAAATGTGCGCAAGACTCCCAAACTAAACCAAAAAATTTTAACATCCATGCTTTCTATGCTTCAAGACTCACTATCTGGTTCTTTAACGTCTGCCAGTCACAAAGACGATTGACGCTGCATTTGATGTGATCATGAAATATAAGCAAAAATGTTGTAAAAATACGCAATCCAGAACAATCTTTTTTTTTTTAAATACAAAACTATAACAAATGAAACTATAACAAACTAGAACTATAACAAACTGGAATCGTAGATCACACCCCCCAACCTAAACCGAACATTGTCCCCAGTGTTTCGAATTTACCAGTGTGTAGAGTTTAGAGATCAAGTTGTAGGGTAGAGATCTGTTCAACTGTCGAAACCTACAAAGAAAATACACAAATTAACCTTCTCTACGCAGATCTGGGTTTTCGCTAGGACGAAAACCCTTGATTTTAAATGCAGACAGAAGAAGAAGAGCCATGTACAAATAGAGTAAACAAATGCCGAGCATGAGACAAACGACTGGGTCTTCAGGGAATATGGTCATGGGATTGTTGGGAGTTGGGTCGTGTTATAGAGAATAACACATAGAAATAAGAAGAAGAAGAAGACGAAGAAAGAGGAAAAAGCAGTGGGTGTAAAGATTTGTTTAGCTGCCGAAACCAACAAACAAAACACAACAATTAACCCACTCGAGGGAGATTTGGGTTAGGCTGGAAACCCCTTACCCTAAGTGTGAGCAGAAAAAGAGCACCCATGAACAAATACAAACATATAAGGCAAATTATTAAACAAAGGACTGGGTTGTCGGCGTATATGGTCATGGATTTGCATGGGTGGTTTGTTTTTACAGAGTACAAAGAAAACGACGAAGAAGAAGAAAAGAGAAGGGAAGAAGAAGGGAGACCAATCACCGGTGGATGGGAGAAAAAAAAATTAAAAGCCTTATAAAGGCATCCTATTTTTTTTTTATTTTTTTTTATTTTGAGTGTCGGCAGCCGCATATCCGTGCGGAATATTCCCACCATATTTTTTTTTTAGTGTCAGCAGACGCGAATATTCGCGTGGAATATTGCCACAAACATTGGTGTAATATGCAAATAGTGCAACCTCACCCCCCAACTTGATTCATGCAGTGTTCTAAAACAAATATGATATTCAATGATGGACAGTAAAAAGATAAGAAAGGTTAGAGAACACCTCGCACTTGAGCTTTGACAAAAACACCAATATCTGCAACTAAGAAAAACAAAACTATACGACAAAAGAATATAATTAACATGAAATAAAAAAAATAAAGTAAGTAAATAAAAACCTGTACATTAAAAAGCAGAAAAAAGAAAAACTAATTATTCCTTCACAACTTCCGGGTATACCGGATCCATCAAATTCTCCTCCACCACTTGTTCTTCAAAGCCCCCAAAAAATGGCTTAAGTCTTTGGCCATTGACCTTGAATGTCTGGCCATTTTTGGGGTTTTGAACATCCACAGCTCCGTTGGGGTAGGCCACCTTGACAAGATAGGGGCCATCCCAACGGGATCGGAGTTTGCCTTGGAAAATGGAGAGGCGAGAATTGTATAAGAGTACTTTTTTCCCGGGCTCAAATGATTTCCTCACAATGGAGTTATCATGAAAGATTTTGGCCCTTTCTTTTGAGATTTGGGAGCTCTCATACGCATCTTGTCGAATCTCTTCCAACTCATTCAGCTCTAATTTCCTATGATCACCAGTCATTCTCAAATTAAAATTTAAAGTCTTAATGGCCCAATAGGCCTTGTGTTCCATTTCGACTGGCAGGTGGCAAGCCTTTCCATAGACAAGCCGGTAGGGAGACATGCCCAAAATAGTTTTAAAGGTAGTACGGTATGCCTAGAGGGCATCGATCAATCTATCGGACCAATCCTTCCTATTTGGGTTAACCGTTTTTTCTAGAATATTCTTTGTCTCTCTATTGGCTAGCTCAGCTTGGCCATTTGTTTGAGGGTGATACGCAGTGCATACTTTGTGAGTGACGCCATATTTGAACATTAGAGATGCAAATGGCCTATTACAGAAATGTGATCCACCATCACTTATTATTGAACGAGGCATCCCAAACCATGAAAAGATGTTCTCCTTGAGAAACTTGACTACGACTCGGTGGTCATTAGTCTTGGTTGGGATAACTTCCACCCATTTGGACACATAGTCCACTGCCAGGAGGATGTACAAATAACCAAATGACATAGGGAAAGGACCCATGAAGTCGATACCCCAACAGTCGAATATTTCTATGACAAGTATTAGTGAAAGGGGCATCATGTTTCTTTGGGTCACACTACCCAACCGTTGGCATTTGTCGCATCCCTTACAAAATGAAACACAATCTTTGATAAGAAAGGGCTAGTAAAAACCTGATTGAAGAATTTTGGCCGAAGTCTTTTTTGCTGAGAAATGTCCACCGCAAGCTTGTGAATGGCAAAATGGAAAAATGCAAGGACATCCCACTGTTCATTTTCAGGTACGCATCTCCTCATGATTTGGTCGGGGCAATACTTGAACAAAAACGGGTTGTTGAAGTAGAAGTACTTCACATTTGCCATAAATCATCTTTGATCTTCTGGGCTCCATTGCGGTGGTGTCTGTCCTGTTGCAAGATAGTTACATATTTCAGCATACCAAGGACATACAGAGTGAATTGACAGCAAATGCTCATCAGGAAAAAAATCAGGGATAGGAATGTGCTCATCGGCCTCTTGCACCACAAGTGGGGATAAATGATCCGCCACCACGTTCTCAACTCCTTTCTTATCCTTGATCGTCAAGTCGAATTCTTGTAGGAGGAGTATCCACTTAATGAGTCTCGGTTTTGCATCTTGCTTAGACAACAAATACTTTAAAGCAGAGTGATCAGTAAAGACAACAATAGGCGAACCAATGATGTAAGCACGAAATTTATCTAAGGCAAACACTACTGCTAGCAAATTTTTTTCGGTGGTAGTGTAATTCATCTGAGCCTTATTAAGTGTTTTGCTAGCATAGTGTATCACATATGGTCTATTTTCCTCCCTTTGACTGAGCACTGCGTCGACCGCGTAATCACTTGCGTCGCACATAAGCTCAAAAGGTAGATCCCAATTGGGTGGTTGCATGATCGGAGGTGTGACTAGTATGCTTTTAAGTTTTTTAAAGGATGCCTCACAATCATCTGACCACTCAAATGGGACCTCCTTAGATAGCAGGTTGGTCAAGGGTCGGGCCAATACACTGAAATTCTTTATGAATCGACGATAAAAACCTGCATGGCCCAAAACGACTGGATGCCTTTGATGGCTCTTGGCGTAGGGAGGTTGGAGATGACCTCCACCTTGGATTTATGACTTCAATACCCCTTGCCAAAACTATATGGCCAAGCACAATTCCTTCGTCACCATAAAGTAACATTTTTCCCAATTCAAGACTAGATTCTTCTTCTCACATCTTGTTAGAACTTTCTCCAAGTTTGCCAAACATCCCTCGAATGAATCCCCAAACACCGAAAAGTCATCCATAAAGACCTCCACTATCTTTTCCACCATGTCACTGAAAATTCCCATCATACAACGTTGGAAAGTCCCCGGAGCATTGCACAGTCCAAATGGCATGCGGCGGTAGGAAAAGGTACCATAGGGGCATGTGAAAGTGGTCTTCTCTTGATCCTCCAAAGCAATCTCAATCTGATTGTAGCCGGAGTATCCATCTAAAAAATAGTAGAATAGATGCCCGCTACTCATTCTAGAACTTGATCGAGGAATG
>CAUOFW020004981.1:0-28945 GCA_963454935.2 Ilex paraguariensis
TTGTCAGCTGG
Source organism: Ilex paraguariensis (assembly GCA_963454935.2). Taxonomy (NCBI): domain Eukaryota; kingdom Viridiplantae; phylum Streptophyta; class Magnoliopsida; order Aquifoliales; family Aquifoliaceae; genus Ilex; species Ilex paraguariensis. Next base: position 12 of record CAUOFW020004981.1, read on the forward strand.
GTTTTGCAACTCCACAAACAATCATGTTTGCCTTTCCCATATCTAATATCAACAAAAAGGGATTTCATGTTAGGCTCTCTTCACAATCCTCATGGATCTCTAAAAATAACCTCCAGGCTGCTACCTAATCTCGAAACTGTTACCATTGAGAGAGATCTTAGATCCATCAACCCAAATGTTGTCTAGTGAAATGAGATCTTAATTCTTAACACACACAGCTCTGTCTTGGTCCACTGGCTCATGTCCAGTAAACTGAAATCCTTACTCCCAAACTTTCATGCTACACTATATTAAATTTGAAGTGGGTAGCAAAAAGTTCTATCATGGAACTAGCATCATTTATGAAATTTGCATACTAGGAAAATACATATTGATAGCAATGGCTGGTTTAGCACTCGAGCAACAGTGCTGTTCTACCCTAAAATATATACGTTCTTTTAGATGGTATATGGAAATCCTCAAATGCAAACTCATGACCAATTCACTCATTTGTTCCCCTAAGTAATGTTAAATCATTTGGACTTTTTAGCAGGTAACAACTTCTTTCAAAGTCCAACCTAGAAATTGTCCTAATTTGTCATTTATACTAGGGTCTACTTAAAGTTGACAGACCGAATATCATGAGAATCATAGCTGGAATTTTATTTTGTTAGCAGGGGGCATAAATATGACATTTGAATTATTTCTTTACAAGAAATATCATGTAATCAACATGAGCTGCATTCCCTTGAGCCCTAAATCTATTCCCCTCTATAAAATGCAATCACAAAAACCGATGAAAAAGAAAAGTGTCCCAGTGCACAAGACTCCAGCCCCTATAGGTTCTAGGGAAGGTTAGATGTACTTAGAATTGCTCCCACACGTGGAGTCATTTCCATGACTTGAATCCTTGACACTTAGGTCACAGTGGACCAATCTTACATTTCAAAGCCAATAGAACAAAACATAAATACCACAAGTACAACACAAGTGCAAGACAAAGGGAGAGAGTCCAGTGACCCATAACTAATCGTCTTATCTAATTTGAGGGAAAACATGAAAAACACAACTTGTACCCTGACTAACGGAATCCGTGTATCTAATATAGAGAACCAGAGTACCAAACCAACGACAACATAAGTCTAAACCTATTTTTTGAATCTCTCTTGCATTCCTTTCCATACCACCACAAAGATATTAAGAGGATTCCCTTTGGTAGACAATTGCGATTTAGCTTAGTTTCTGCAAGGCTGATATAACCCCAAAAATACTAGGCCTTTCCTATCTCTACTTATCAATATATTACATATTGATTAACACATACCAACCACAACATTAGAGATTTGGGGAAACAAAGTCGTAAAGATGAAGTTGAAAACCCCCAAAATTGTCTCTGCCAAAGGTCAAAATCATCCTCCTATATATTTAGAAAAAATCGTTGACAAATGTAGCAATGGAAATATTCAAATTTTGGACTCATTTGAAGGATTCCGAGGTTTATCCATAAGCTTTGTCCACAGAAGGCTCCACTCAGTTATTTTCCTTCCCTTTCCCGGGAATATATTTCCTCTATTCACTATATTGACGTATAAACGAACTTATTCATCTAACACAACAAGGTTTACTCAGCTAGATTATATTCTAGTTGTCTTATGTTGCCTTTCCCTGTCTCCACCATGGTTTCATAAAGAAGGATATAGAGCAATCTTTCACTAAAGACAGGAGAAGGACTTTTATCAGCAATTGCATCTGTCTCTATTCATAAGATCTTAAGGATTGCAGTGTAAGAACCAAGCCTTCCGAACTTCCAAATTTTTTTGAGAAACTTCACATTGCTCATCTAGACTCAATATCATGAAGACTATCATTTTAATTCTTGGGCACAGTAATGTTTAGTATTGTAATTAGACATCTCCAGTTATAAAATCATCCGGATAGCCGCAGACAAGTGATGTGATAATAGATTCCATAAACAAACAAGTTGTGAACTTAATCATATAAAAAGGGGGCCAATATCTATCTAATATTATAGCGAAGTTGAATTTTCATCTTATAAAAACACAGCGGTGGTTAAGACTGATCCGATTTCATCTACTTTAATCCCATAATATAAATTTATCTCAAAAAAAATTTTCCAGCTAAAAATATCATCTTCTGTGCATGCCCCTCAATGTTAGATAATTCAACTAACATACTCTTCAATGCCAACCAACCCTATTAATACACACTTACTTGTCTCTTATTTCTCCTCTGCCTCTCTTATTTTCTCTCTGCTCATTTTAATTTTAAATTGTGTACTTAAAGAAAAGAAAAGAAAAGGAACATAAATTACTATTTAGATTATAAATATTTCACAATCAATGTTTGATTTTTCATATAGTAAAGTGTCTTCAGGCAAAGAGTTATTACAAGTATCATTATATGGTAGGTTAACAATTTCACTATTTAGACTTAAAATGGTCATCACCATTTTTTAGTCACATCAATGCAGAGTGTTGGGAGGGATAGAACTAGATGGAAAACTAACCTCCAGCATTACTCAAACAGAATGGCTGCTATCAAACTCACCCTGCTTTTACCATCATAACTCCTAGATTACAAGTTACACAAATAAAATGTTTAGTGTCATCACAAACACCCTTGCCACTACTACCAACACCAATTACTATGTACCTTGTTTAACATGAGGTGGTTCAAATCTACACCTTCATACAGTGCTTGCTTTCTAATTTATTCAACAACCACTGAAGGTAGATACTGTAAGCCTGTTGCCCTTCCCCCTGCAGGAGGAGGAGGAATGAAAAATACGTGCAACAATGAGGACATGTGAGGGGAGTTGGATATTTGAGTGGTGTGAATGTGAGGGAGAGACATAGGGAAACTGAAACGGCGATATAACCCTCAAGATGGGGAGAGATATGATATAACTATGGATCCTCGAGCTATTAAGCTTATCACATTGGACTTATTCTTGTACAGTTCGAATTGGAACGCTTTGCAGTCTATGACGTGAAGCCAATACTAGCATTCAGCAGCTGTAAAGGAAATTTTCTGAGAACAATTCAAGCTCACATTTCTTTTAAAGAAATTGGCTTCAACAATTTATGAATGTTGTAGGTTATTATTACATTCCTGATAAGTGAATTTATCAACTAACTTAATATAATTATCATAGTTATTAAACCCGTGAACTCCTCCTATGTTTTTCAAGCACATTTATATAATCCTTGCTTGGAAATAACTATTTATCTCGAATTCAAAATTTTGAACAATGCTTTTGTGTGAAATTATTCTACTTAGGTATATTTCTACTTCATCGTGACATACATTCTGTGAACAAAACCATCCCTGACACGCTTATCAGATTCAACCAACAGAAATGATGGTTGAAATCCTCGTCCACTGTTTCTCCTAATCTTAAACCCTTGTCCACTGTTTTTGCTAGTCTTAACTATTGCACACAAAGGTTATATCATATTGATGGGTATAAGCAAATAACTAATGACAGAATCCGTTCATCATATCCCCAAAGTCAAGTAATCATTACATTACGACGGGCATAAGCAATATCACATTAAACAGTAAATAAAGTCCCTAGTTCGCAGAAATTTTTAAATAATAAGCGAGAGAAGAGTCTGTCAAAAATACGATTGCATACTGATGTAAACAGATATAACGCAATTTAGAATTCACAAAATTTACTTCACAACAAAACAATGGATATACATATGCTTGTGATTAGCTAAGCATCTATGACTGTACAATGCAGATATAGAGTATAGAGAAGCTCTTTGCAAGTACCTTTTCAACAATTAGATCGACCACCTATCTGTCAAAAGAGAATAGAAAAGAAAAGAAACAAGCACCAAACGCTGGAAACAACAGCACCAACTTATCCTTTTTTTATTCTATAGGAATTTATATCAAGAAGTAGAAAAGGATGTCTGATGAACATCTAAGGTGGAGGATAGTTTCTGCTTAAAATGAGATGACAGGGACAGGAGATGATAAAATGGGGGTAATAAGGAGAGGACAAGGGGTCTTATTCCTTGTTACCGAATCTCTTAGCAATGATAGGACGTACATCATCAGCATCAACCAGGGTCCCTAGGAAAGGAAGTAATGAAATCAATGCACAATCTGATGGGTCATCAAACCAACTCCTAATAGGAATCCCATTATTCACTTGCAACTGGAAAACCTGAGATCATCAAAAGAGAATGAAGCTTCAGTAAGCAGGTACTTAACTAACAGAAATTTTGGAAATTCATTTTATTCAGTATTCCAAAATGTAATAATATAATGTTCTTCACGTTACTAATAACGAACAGGACTAAATTATGTTTTCCTCTTCCAATGAAAGCATGACCCTCAAATTTGATCCAGATGAAGTATAATTCTTAGCCAAACAATCAGATCATTGTAACTTCTACCTCAAAATCTGAAACAAATCAATGGTTACATACCAGTCATTACCTCCCAACTCAATGTACCAAAATTTATAGCTGAAGGAAGGATCAGTCCAAATATATCCAGTATTTAATTTGTAGGGCAATATGTGTTGAACTCCTATATACATCTCCCATCACATAAAGGATAAAGCAAGATGATGCCCGTTCAAGCCATATTAAAAATCAAAGATCACAAAATGCTGAAATATTTGTCCATGGAGAAAAAAAGAAAAAAGGAGGGGGGGGGGGGGGGGGAGAGAGAACCTAGCAGAGAACAAAACTGCCAAACTATTTACCTGTGGTGAATTATCAATTATTGCAACTTTTGCAAGATCCACACCTAAAATCGTTAAGTCCTTGGTGTAATTTCCATCTGAAAAAATGCATGACTCACGATAAGCTCGGCGTGAAATGATCTTTCCATCCGGATCAAGTATATCCAGAAGTTGTTTTGCATATATGCTTTGACTGGCTGTGAAGATTGCAATTTCAAATTTCTCTGCAACTCTCTCCAGAAAAGTCCGGAGGTAAGGCCGCTGTTTCACATACACAGTGTGCTCTTTCATGTTGAAAACCACTGAAAAGGTAAAATCCGCATCATTACAATATTCCAATGTGGAGTGGACTAACGTTTCTGCACACAAAAAGCCAGCATGAGCAAACCATTCGATTGTGTCACTAATTCTAGAAATGATTTCTGGAAAATACGATGAACCAGTGTCTGGAAGTTTTTTGAAGGAACTGGAACTATGGTAAACATCCAACTACATATACTATGATATATAATTTCATGAGATGTTCCCAAAATTGTTAGTAAATAATTAAAGAACTCAATTTCCTTACCATCCAAATCAAGAACTAAGGTTACAGATTTCACTTTCCGTGTTTCCTTTGGCAATAAGGTGGGCCGAAAACTGGGTGACACATCTGGTAGGTCTGGTAGATTTCTGATGAACATGTGTGGATCAAAAAACTCTGCTTCATCTGAGTCGGTACAGAAATTAACATCAGAATCCTGGTTGCAGGATCTCAATTGATGGATTGCTAGATATAAGCTTGAATCATCAGACTTTATTATGCTTTCTTCACGTGTTTCGTTATCATGGCCATTGCTTGTTTCCGTGGTATCCTCGAGGAAAGGTAGCATCATACATTCCTCAGCCACATTAAAAAACATACTTGGCTCATCACATTTGTAGTCAGGTAAGCAAGCTGTGTCTGGAATGTAATCATATATTGAGTTGTCTTCAATGGGTAAGCCAGAAAGTATCATGTCAGAAATGTTAAACTCTGAAACATTGCAAGCTTGATATTCACATGAACTTCCACCACTGTCGGCATCATTATCTTCAACCAACTGTGGAACATCAATATGTTTGTCACTCCCTGCAGAGAAACGAGAGAAAGGTAAGTGGTTGAAATCAATGTCATTAGCTTTTGTAACTTCTCTAGTTCAAAACTGGGCCTAAAATCTCATTATGTGGCTTTCCTAAACATGAAGAAATTCCCAAACTTAAGCCATGAATGGAATATCAAACAGAAAAAATTAGTCTATTTTCACAGAGATGTGAAAAAATCTTTTGAAACAAATTATTGGTGCAATAAGTGCAATCAAGTATCATCTTCCGGAAACATGACATAGTAAATGAGCTATAAAATGGGTCATGTATGAACTATGAAGACATAATAACATTCAATGTGGTACATGGGTGGAAGAAGAAACATGCAAGATAGGACAATGTGAATGCTTTTTCTTGTTATGTTTTAGAAAATAAATACTTTTCCACAACATAGTTTACATAAATATTTGATAGTTTGAATGTTAAAAAGTTACAACTTGTTAACAGACTTTCTTCTTTTCCACATAAACCATGGGTTGCAATCGGCAAATTATCCATGTCAAAGTCTTGCCTACTTTAACCAGACATTTAGAAGAACCGACTTTCCTAAAATTTCTGCATGACATAGGAAATTTCACCCAAATCCCCCTTTTAATAACCAGACAGAGAAGCAAAACTCTTTGGCTGCCAAAAAGCCCAGTTATAGGAAGCTTCAGGTGTGTTCTCCTACATGTTTAAAACCAAAACAAAAATTACTACACAAATCAGTTGTTGAACTGAATCCCAACAATTAAACACATAAATATATACAGCTATTGTAGCTTTCCACAGTTTCCTTCATATCCTGGCAACAAAGAACAAAACAACAGATAAAACTATCTTCCTACAAATTTTAGTGTGTTCATACCAAAAGTACAAGTCCGTATTTAAACACCACAATCTTCCCTAGAAAGGAATGAGCCACAAACAACAAAATTTCAGTTGTACCTTCATCAACGTAAAAATGTAGTTCACCGTGAACGTCCATGGACTCCAGGAGAGTTGAAAAAATTGTTTCTAGGTTTGAGGTGGCTGGTGTAGATTCCTGCACTCGGTAGAAACCATCAGTGGTTAATTACCATGACAGTACACTCAACATCTACATTAGTTCTTCAGAAATATCTCATAAAATGAGAACAGCACATACACCACATAGGCCACATGGATAAGTAACCTAAAAAGTAAAAACAGCAACCAGATCTGTATCTTTTTCAGTTATTTGCAGAAATTTGTTTGTAACAAGCATGGGCTTTTTTTCAAACAAACCTAAATTGGGACAAAGTTAAGATTTGTCAGTTGACCAATTAATGTTGAATTGTCCTCACGATCACATATCATAAATAAAACTTCCAGTTTTTTTTTTTTTTTGTTGCATTTTTTTGCCTGATACATTACCACTATAAAATATCATATTATACTCCTACATGGGAAGACCAAAACAAAAGGAAAATGGTTGTTTAACTAGATATCATAACATTCGGGCAAGAAGAATCTCTATAATTAGCACACTTTACCATTCTCCCAACCGTTTCAGAATTGATCAAAGGTAATGGCTGCTTCTGATACTGACAATTTCCTCCATCGAGCATATGGTTAGTTTTACCAGTCCCAATATCCTGATCATATTTACTCTTGCACAAAGAACCTGCAAAAAAAAAATCAATAAAATGAATTAAATTTATGCAAAAAAATAGAACTTAATTCATCACAGAAATATCTCCAGACTACTAGGATATCGCTCCCAAACACACAGAACAAGAGAAAGCTCAAAAACCACACAATCAATATTGCTTTGCAACAATATCTTTGTTGGTCAATAAAATACTAAGTTTACATGTATGATATGGCAAATTTCATCATCTTTTGTAATTTTATGGAAAAAATTTCTGAGCATCTCTTCCTTTAAAAAATGAAAAATAATAGGACTGGTACTCCACCTACAGCCACTATAGGACTAAAACTACATTGACTCTTTACAAGTCTTTGGAGTTTTACATTTTACTATCTCTCTTCAACGTACAACTTTTTTTCCAGACATGCATCAAAATGTTAGAGCTTTTACTCTTATCTTCTTCCACATCAAAGAGAAACATAAAAAGAAACAAGAAAGAAAACTATTTCACAATGTCCTAAAATCCAGCCCATCACCTTTTCAATTCTTCACCAAAAGTACAAATTCTTGAAACTTTGAATACATTTCAAGAATTGACCATTGAGGGTAATGCTAAGAAAGTCAAATACTGAAAGTTGGAAGCATCTAGAGTAAAAACATACATCAACCCAAGGATTTCATTTTGGTGCATTGTTTTGGTCCCCCAAGAAATGATAACGTTTCAGAAATGTTGCAAAAAATTATTTTTAAAAAAGTTATGAATCATTGGTTGAGATATACAGAAACATCTTGAAACACATCAAACATTTTGAAATATTGGTTGAAACATGTGGACACATCTGTAAACACCTCTAAACATTCTAAAACAATTCGAAAATTTGGAATTTCGATTCAATCATTAATTCATTTCAGTCACCTTGAAAACGTTTATCCGAATTAATTTTTATTCTTGCACCAACCAGTACTAGGCAACATGCTTCCAAATGTAAAATAAAAGTTCTCAGATTCTTCTTCAGTATCACTATCTTTCAGAATATAAGCTTTATGATTCTCACAATATAACGACATTCCGAAATGCTACAAAAGTCATGAAATAATGCTACGCAGAAACACATACAAGAAAAAGTCCAGGTTCAAAAAGTCAATATCAGTGTGATTATGTCTACTTTTTTTGAATACAATCTGTTCAAAAAGTTCATGTTCCATTGCAATACATTATGTACGACACATACAACAAAAATACAAATACTCATTCAATGTCTTACACTAATCACAAACTCGACCATAAGTAACAGACAATGATAAAGAACAACCTGAAAGATAATACATTTCACCTTATTCTCACCAACAAAGGATTACATTCTCTGGAGAACATGCCTAGTGTGATTACAAAACTACATCACTCACCATCCTGGATATTAGGAATACATGTCTCATTTTCTGCTGCTTTTTGAGAGATCTTGACACGAGAGAGAGAATTCTTGGAAATCATACTTGACTTTTGGCATACGTGCAGGCCCTTTTTTTCTATTAAACAGCCCACAGTTGACTTGGTCTTCATTTTTACCGATGGCATTTGATCTGCAGTTGTGATATGTACCACAATCTAGATCTGAGAACATCAACAAGGAGATGAAACCCTTTAAACAAATAAATCAGCGGTCAGAGACAGTCACGGAAAATAATTGGAATTAGAAAGGAGAATCGAAACAGCCAAATATGAAGAGCAGCTGTTTGTAAATAATGATAGAGAATTAGATGCCAAGCATATATTTTTATACCAATGGTATATGCATCTATGTGTGTATGATATGACTAAGAGTATTAGAATCGATGGCGCTATAATTTGAACCAGACGAACTTGTAGATCAATAATCTACTTACTTTGCAATGAAGAAATGATCCTAGGAAGACAGGAGAAAGGTCCTCATCCTAAACATGAGTCATTACTCTGACCAAAAATCAATGATCCACAAAAACTTACAATGCCTTGTGCACATGCACTCCATGAATTTTGGTGAGGATTTCTACTATTGCGTTTATCCATTTTCACACAGCATTATGCCATCTGGGCATGAGAGCAAGAAACATGTTTGTAACAAATAACAATGGATTCATTTTTCCATTTGTGTATAACTTGCCTACTGATGCTGACATGGCAAGATCAAGATGGCATCAGCCTGTTAAATTCTGGATTAAAACCACAACATTTAATGTTCTTACTCCTTAGCATCAACTTTTAGAATTTCTTCTGCATGATTTTACAACAGTTCAAAGGGAGCAGTGATGCCCCTCTTTTCAGGGCTTGAAGATAAGATCTTTGTAGCTCAATGAGAGATAAAGTAAAGGAAAATCAAGATTTCCAGGAGAAGTGCATCACAATTGAACATATAATTCAAAAACTTGATGCTTATGCATGTTGAGACATAACATAGCCAGGAAAATTGTGTACCTTCCTTAAATCAAAATCAACCATCTACCAATGAACAGACAAAGAGTGGAGGCTGGAGAAAAGTATCAGGCTTTGTTTTGTAAAATGATTTCTTCGAACACTTATACACTAATTATGGTCTCAAACTTTATGTAATAGCAATAAAATTGAGCCCCCAAGACTTGATTTTTACAGCAAATTTTAGTTTTCATTTTCTAGAAACAGTTTGCAGCTCCCATATCACCTGAATTAGCTTATCTCTCTGAGCTCAAGTGATAGCAGTTAAGAAGATGGATCCGAAGTTTAAAATGAATAACTAACAAAAAATACAACTTTGCATGTCCTACTTGATGAAATATCGGACATTTTCCTTGTAAAACAGTTACCCAATGCAAAAACCATAAAAAAATAAAATAAAGGAAAGAACAAAATTGGGTAAAAAGAACAGAGCTTTCGGGCTAAAAACCACTAGATATGCGCACGTATGTGTGTGTGTGTGAAATATATACAATCACCCAGATGATTTTGTATATGGAGACACACGCACACACACATATATATGTAGAGAGAGAGAGAGAAAAAAAGAACAAATTCTGGAACAGTTAATTCACTAAAAATGGAGGCAATACGAAAAAACCCACTTCGTAAAACAGCAAAACAATTCAAGTATTCGCACAGAAACATATATTCAATCGCACGGAAAATGAAGTCAACCCAAGTGGTAGAATCCTAGAGCACAATAACAATCAAAAGCACTGTACAGGATCACAAAAAAAAAACAATTCACGGAGCCCAAAATTCATCACCACGTCCCAATTCAAAGCATAACCAACCCTAGAAACACGAACCTCTTGAACTGAAATAAGTTACATTTGAATTACCAGCATAAACAGCAAAAAAATCACCTAGAAAAAAGACCCAACACTCATGAAGAAAGTGAAAATAAGTAATCGGCTGATAATTGTATAAATTTATACTGATAATTTCAGCTAGATAAATACACACCTCTGTAGTCACCAAGTCCTCTCTCCCTCCTCTTTCTCTGTCTTTGTCTCTCTCTCCTCTCGCCTCCAAAAGTCTTCAACTTCCACGGTAGAGCGGTCAGTAATGTATTCGCTGAGATGGAGTGGACGGTTGAGATTGATTCTTCAGCGAGTGGTTTCGACCGATGGAATTGTGCCACGTGGAGTCAAGTCAGGTCACATGATGTGTTGACACGTACAGTTTCGCGAAAAATGAGGAGTCGTGGAAGGAATGGCTGCATTGCTTTGCTGCTGATTAGAGTGCGTGTGATACACGTTAACAAAGGAGGGGTCTTAAAGTATGAGATTATTTTATTTTGATTTTTAATATTTTAATTGTATTATTTTAGTCCTTAAGTAAAATATTAAATATATTTTTATGTGATTCCTCAAATAGACAATGTTCAAATTATTAATGATTTTTTTATTATAAATTAGCCACGTAATACTAAAATATGGACAAAAAAATAATTTAGATAACTTTTGATCAAATTTTTATCCAAATTTTGGTCAAATAATCACCAAAATTACACATTTTTTTTATCATAAGTTATCTAAATTTTAGTCAAGAGTGGTATTTTACACATTTTTTGTCAAGAGCTCTCCATATTACACATTTTTTATCAAGAGCTACCCAATTTTTGATTAAGAGTTATACAAATTATTTTTTGTCTATATTTAGGTATCACGTGATAAATTTATGATAAAAAACTATTAACAATTTGGATGTTGTCTGTTTAAAGGACCACATAAAAATATATTTAATACTTTAAAGATCAAAATGATACAATTAAAATATTATGGACTAAAATAAGACAAATTTATACTTTGAGAACCTCTAATATAATTAATCATAATTCTTCATTATTTATCGTTCATTTTGAGTAGAGCCCATTATATACACAAATGAATTCTTCGGCCATTAATAGTGGTAGATGATCCACCAAGAAAAGAAATGGAATTAAAACAGTCCGACGAACAAATTCTTGGTGAGAATCATCAATTTAAAAATATTTTAATAACAACTAACGTTTTTTTAATAATTTTTTTTGGTTATGTCGATGATGATAGGTGGATCTAGTAATTGATCTATTCTGATTCTGATAGGTTTTCGAATTAATATGTTGTGTTTGTTTTGATTATAATATAGGATGAATAATATTGAAACATTGATTACAATCTAATTCATACTAGTAATGATTGATTTATTACTTTATCTTATTCATGTTAAATCATATTTGCATTATAAATCGGATAAAGTGCAAGTTCATTGTCTTAATAGTAATCTTATGCTTGAATGTGAGATTATTGTAACCTCATTCAAACATTCAAAAGCGTCAAGTTACTTTAACAACTTGCAATATACCACCATTCCTTTAAATAACACAGACCTTGATTCAAATTTCTCTGACATTCACCACTAGCATGAACAATTGAAACATTGTTGTCTCACTTGAAAGTGGTACAAAGCACCAGAAATATCATGTCTCAAAAATACACATTTCTCATGTATGCCAAGATTATCTATCAAAAAGTCATTCTATACAATTTGTAAACACTCCCCCCCCCCCCCCAACCCAACCCACTTTCTCCCCCTTCCCAAAAAGATAAATAAATAAACAAAATCATCAATCCAAAAATTTCAACTTTTTTTTTGTTTAACGATTAGGGATGACTTGAGCTACCCCTTTCGGATTAATATACGTCATTCATACAAATACCATATTCACGGGTCTAATTATCCAACATCGGTTACCAAAAATATTAGAAAGTATTCCAAAATATAAAGCAAAGAGAGAAGGTAAAATGCACAGACCGATGATTTTCACATGTGCAATATAGGCTTATACTCCTTCCCTTGCATATGTCTCTGCTCACCGACTAAAAATGTTGATGCTGATTCTTCTAAAGCTATCGAGTAGAACACCATAGGCCCATATTCTCTCACCACATCATCCAGTGGTATAACATCGGACTCAGCCATTTTTTTGGCACACTTGAAGCACATGATTAGTGGTTCTTCTTCCTTGGGACCAAGCTTGCTGTGGAATAGCTTCCTCATGTTTTGAAAAAAAAAATTCATTGCCAACAACCATACTAAAATCTTCTTGTCTTTCTGCAAATTAGCAGACACTATGTTTACATTAATCTCTTTGGGAAATGATCATTGTCCACACCAATGACTTCTTCTTTTGAAGCATATTTAAGCATTCATTTTTAAATTAAATCTAGCACATGATTTCTAAAAGTAATACAATTTTTGGTTGAATACCTAAATGAATTACGTCATTTCCACTACATTTTTCATTTTCTATCTTTCTCTATAAATTTCTGATTAATTAACTCATCAAATAGAGTATCGGTCATCGATAGATTAAAAGAATATTGTTGATAAGTTGAAGGTGCATCTTCTTTGAAATGATGGCTAGATGGCATATTTATAAGATCCCCAATCTTTTTTAAGGTGTTACAGAAAACTGGTGATTTTTCTATGATCTATATTACATCGATTTTAATTTCTCCATTAAAATCTTGAAAATAAGTTCTAAGTGAACTATTTTTTCTTTGTTGCTCTTCTGTGAGAAACATCTCATATTTGGTAGCCATGATTAAACTCCATTCCTTCAAGTAAGTATCCATGTCATTTGTTTATACCTTTATTGAATTTGACGATATACTGTCATGCAGATTCATACGATTTATATTTTAACCTTGACATATCTGTCATTGAAACCTTCATTCTTAAAAAATTGAGAATGAAATCGCTCTTCCATTTCTTGTCAAGTCTGAATTGAATTAACAGGTAAGTTTATGAATCAAGCAAAGCCTGTTTTAGTTAAAGATTGTAGGGATAATTTCATTTTTAAGTTTCCATTATTTTCAACTTTACCACACTAGAAAGTGAATTTGTCTATATGTTTCTATGGTTGATTAATTGTACTCATCATAGTAAAGGTGAAATTCCTATATTTTATATCCTTTTGGAAATTCCTCGAAATCGATCCATGGTGGATTTGATTTCCTAAACACAGGCTTTTCAATTTTTTTAAGGCTAGGACCTTATAGATCATGAATCATTTTTACCAATTGGTTTATGTTAAAAGTCATGTTATTGTGGCCTTTGAAATTTTCAAACGTTGTCCCTGACCTTGGGTTAAGGTTAATTTCTTATAATGGCTCCATTGGAGGCATGAATTGCCTCTCATGACCCCTCCTAGGAAATTCAGGAGTCATTGTTGGTCTATTTATACGCCTTAGGTTCTTACCTAGGTAGAAATTAGAGAACATTTCCATTGAAAGTCATTTTAAAATGATTTTGGTATTGTGAACTTGGTCTTATATTGGGTACCGTTGGTCGTAACTTTTAGTTTTTCATAGGGAATACCATAGGATTAGTGTTTCCTTCTTCCACTATTTGATTTCTAATGACGATGGTTGATTTCTAATTAATTAGCTCTGACATTGGTGTTTGGATACCCAATAACTCATTCATTGCATTAACTAAATATTGTCTTATGTCAGAACTTGAATTATGCAATACCTGTTTCAGATTTTGCACAAATTGTTGCATCTGCACACTATCTAGGTCACTAGACTGACTAGGTTTTAGATTTGCATGACTCCACTGGGTTGACATTTGAACTTGCTTCATGCTTGCTATTGTTTGACATTATTTTTACAGTTTTTGCTTTTTTTTTTGTGCCAAATATAATCTCGTCTTACTTCATTGTTTGAATCATTTTTTTTATCCAAGTTAGTAATGTTGTTCTACTGAGTGTGCTAAAAGATTGTTGCTCTAAAATCTCCTGGGATCGGCAGAAATATCCCAATCGGAAGACAACTTTCAAATGATTATTTGGAATGGATTTAAATACCTTGTTTCAATATTTCTTTGAATGAAAACAATGAAATTCTCACTGCGTAAAGTCAAAATTAAAATAGAGAACTAATAAAAAAATAATTCTTATATTAATCTAGTCGAAAAGACTTATAAAAAATTGAATAAAATAACCTTAATTGCAACACTAACCGCTCCTAAACTAGCCTAAAAAAAACTATTCATAACAATGCTCAGATTGGGAGTCTTTTAGGGGGTTGAACGTGTTTCTTCTCCATTGAATTCCGTTTTTATAGCCATTTGCATCAATAATTTCATCCTCTCGATGGTTACTTAATGGTAATTCCTAGTTGGATACTTATATCCCGACTTTCTTCAACTTATGCCACGCGACACTTTTTCAGTAAATTTGGAATATTAGGTGTTAATAAATTGAATATTTCTAATATTTTATATTTTAGGCCAAAACAAATATTGTTGGTTCTACTTTTACATTTTTTATTATGATAATGTTCTAACATTTAATCTATATTTTGATCCCATTTTTCCATCAATCTAATATTACTTTGGATGATAAACTACAGGGCTTATATTGTAGTTTGCCAAAGAAATACTAATATAAAAAATTTAATGTTCAAAAATTAAAAAAAATTATAAATTGCTTGGGGTGTAAAGTGTGATTCCCCATTTCGGATACAAAAATCTAATACTATCGCTCTAAAACGGTTGTACTTTGCGCTTAAACTACTGTACCCTGATTTTGTTTCTGTAGCGGTAAGTGTGTTCTCTCTCTCACTTGGGAGTGGGCAAACGATGCAGTGCTCTTCTGCTTTCTGTTCTGCAAACCCTCTCTCTCCATCACTTTATCTCTCTACCTCTCCGCGTTTCACAGTGCCCTCTCAAAAGGGGTTCATTGGTTCTGTTAGCATTTCTTCATGTATTGGCCATTTACCCTTGAATTATTCTCGGATAAATAAACGAACCACCCTCTCTTCACTGCAGAGTAATGGTAAATTTTTCTCCAATTTTCAATATTTCTCGTTTTTATTGGCTTGTTTGATGGGTTTGGATTATTTTGAGACTCTCTTTAATGGGTTTGTGCTATCTTCTGTATATTTTTCGCTTTTGCTTCAGCTGCTTGAGAAAAATCTGAAATTTGCATTATTTTTATCGCAATTTAGGTCCAATTGGATATGTATTTTAGTTTTTATTGGAATCTTCTTTGCTGGGTTTGGGTTGAACGAGTCTTTTTATGAGATGAGTTTTGGTTATAATCCTTTTATTAAGCATCTATTGTTGTGGAAACCTCCACTTTATCAGGATTTGGTAATGAATGCATATATATTGCAGCCTCTTTCAGAGATGTTCTTTGATGTGTACTGAGTCTTTTAGTTGTCTATGAATTCGATCAATACATAGTTACTATCAAGATGCTTACTTTGCACAAAGGTAAGAATTGGAATTTTGAAGTTAATACCAGCATAATAGAGTTTATTTGTTGCTAGATGTCAGATTCATACCTGCCGAAAATGTAAAAAAAGAAGTATCAGATTCCAAAGAATACAAAGCAGGACCCTACATTGCTGTCAAAACTCAGTTTATACCTCATACTCTGATGGATTTTCTATTGAGTGTGATCCTAGTTTACATCTCCTGTCTCTCCTGTTTTAGACTGGATTGCAGAAAAATTGTAATAGACATTTGAGAGGTCTTTACACCGTGTTACTGATAAGAAAAAAACGCGTGGAATGACCACACAGTGTGATAGGATTCACTAATTCTAAGCAATTAAGCGTGGTATTAGTTTGTGGGATTATCTCCTTGTGGGTTTGTCAATTCAATCTTTCAGTGATGGGAATGTGTGATTTATTTCTCATCAAACGAATGGCATCTTCTTCTGGAAATCCTAGCTATTCTTAGCATGATATTGGGAAATCTCATTGTGACTTCTATAGAAGTGTTTCAATAACACCACTTGTCTCAGATCACTTTGGTATGAAATATGATTTGCAACAATCGTTGAGGAACCTAGATAATTTGGTCATTGTGCAATTATTTGGCTTATTGTTTGTTTAATCTGTCAGCTGACTTAGGAATTGACATTTAAAATGATGGGTTCAAAATTTATCAACATTGGGTATCCATTCCATTACATGTTAACAATTATGATGATTTACAAAATTTATCAACTTTGGATAATGAGATTGTTTGATTGATTTTTCATCTCATTTCAGCTACCCAAGAGATGGTTCAAACCACTCAGAATGAAGTCAAGTTCGTTGAAATTGGGTACATAAGCAGTGTTCATGGGCTTCAAGGGGAGGTTCGGGTGAAAGGCAGGACTGATTTTCCTGAACTGCGTTTTTCCAAGGTAGAAACTATTGGAGTAGCCCAAAATTAGTAATCAAACCTTCATTTGGGAATTCATCCTTGAATTTTTTGTATTTTCTTACTGGAGATTACTCCTTTTTTAGCCAGGTAGACGATGGTTGAGGCAACAGGTTTCAGGGAGAGAAAAAATTCAAGTAGTAGATCTGGTGGAGGGAAGAGGACAATCAGGACAGAAGGGATGGATTGTTAAATTCAGTGAAGTTGACACGGCGGACAAGGTGAGCTTCTTTGGAGTGACTCATTTCTTTTATTTGCAATATTTTTTCATTCTGTTCTAAAGTTAATTTGATGCACATTGCGGTTAAATCCATACCAGCAATTGGTAACCTTTTCTCGAGGTTTCAGGCAACTAATTAGTGAGATATTTCTACTCAATGTGAAGGAAACAAATGGTAGGGAGGGTTCTCTTACTGATGCCTATGGCTTCAACCCAAACATTGGATTGGATGGTTTAAAGTTAAACCACTATTAGTTCCATGAGGTTTTGGGCAAGGAATTGGTGACATTTCGATACTCAATGGTAGGCAGGGTACTAATGTCTGTGGTTTTTACACCAAACTGGATAGAGTAACGTTGTAACTTTGTTAACGAGTCCTAGCTCCAGGGTCAAACGTAATTAATGTCTGGTTAGACAGATGGCCTATAAGTTGTTGGTTTGAAATATTTAAAAGGCTCCAATCACCGTTTCTTGTGTTTCTCTACGTGGCTAAGATGTACTATTTTACTTTCCTACCGTGAATATATTTTTAAATATTTATTTTTCTCTGTTATTGTCGTCCAGTTTGGTTTGATAGCTTGCCTGTTCATCCTTGACTGGCTGCCCATCTGATTGAACTTTGTAGAATGTCTCCCAGAACAGTAATAGTCATTTCGTAGATTTTCACATTTAGTATATGTCTGCAATGACTGCTAATTGTAAATCTATAGTAAAACTTTAATAGTAAGACTGTTTGTGTTTTTATTAGGAAAATAGTGCTAGAAAAACCACAGCTATTAGTAACTGAACGTAAAGGTCTACTTTTATAGCATTGGAGAGCTTTCCAAATGGTGATATTCAAATAACAAAATAAGTGCAATTTTTATTTTGGGTGGACTGTTTAGAGGTTAGTAACCTACGAAAAAGAGTGTATCTTTTTTTTTTGTTGGTCTTATAATGCACATTTAGTTTTGATGAAGATTTGTTATTTTTTTCAATTTTTCTCAGGCTCAACTACTTGTTGGGTCAACTATGCTTGTAATGGAAGAAGAAAGACCAGCATTAGCAGAAGACGAGTTTTACTCTCGTGATCTCATTGGCATGAGAGTTATTCTTAAGGTTTGTTCTCTTAGCACAATCTTTCTACTCTCATGTTCCATATTCAGGTTACTTCAACAAAATATATTTTTGGTCTTGTGACTTGAGGGTGCTTTGGATGAATTTTTCCCTGCTGTTTATTGAAGGTTTCCATTTGATATTTAAACTAGACCTACACACAGCATGCGTTCAATAATAATTCTTTGTTCTGCAATAACACCAAATGGTACAATGTTGGAATGTGAAGATGTTGTGAATGCTGCGTGATAATCCATGTGTGCTTCTTTCGCAATTGTTAGACGAATCACCAAGGCGATGAACCTTTTTACATCTGTTGAGAGTATTACTATAGTATTATTAGGGTTCACACTTATTGTAACATGTATACCACACAGAGAGTATCAGTAACTATAAATACAAGTTGATATTGAAAGGTAGGGTAAGTTAAACCCTCTCTTTCCCTCTCCCATATTGTATTTATTCTGCCGCTACTCTAAACTTAACGACTTCAAACCATGTTACGAATGTAGCCCAAACATATAAAGATCAGTGTAGTCACTCAAAGGGACAAGTTCCTTGCTTTCCTTAGGTCAATCAATCAGATCAATCCTTTCCAACTTGCATTCTCTTCCCAATGCTTTTGGTTTTGAATCCCTTATGCTAGCTTAGAAGTGAAGTTTTTCATTTCCTTGGTTTACTGTCTTTCCTGATGGTGAATAGCTGCTCTTTGATTTGATAGAGGAAGTGAAATCTAGGAGGAAATAAGAGATGAAATCGAAAAGGAGAAGGCACATGGACTAAGAAAGAGTCTCTTGAAAGGGCTCTGATGGAGTCTTTGACTGATTGACCGTACTTTCCTTCAACGCAAGAAGCATCATATTGCATTTGTGAGATAACTTACTTCAATACTCCCCCAAGCCAGGATAGCTAGTGCTCGTGAATGCGCTCCTTACATGCATATTCTAGTACCACTGAGAAAAGAGTCTTTAGGCCCGGAAAGCCTTTATGCCCTTGCTTTCGTAACCTGTGCTTGATGCTATAACTGCAATGAGAGTAACTGGTTCAAGAGTAAGTGCCTATCCGGATGGAGGATAGCCCAGATTGATTCATAGAGAGATTGGTTTATCTGGGTTTTTGGTCTAAGAGAATTTCCAATATCTCCTTCTCACCCCTCTCTTCCTGTAAGTGTGTTTGGGGTGGGGTGAGGGTTGGGGTTGGGGGAGAAGTGGGCTGTTTGTTGTGACCAGGAACCAAAGCATTAGTTTCTTCTGTGGCATTAATTATTCTCTTTCCCTTTCAGGAAACTGGTGAACCAGTCGGCACTGTCGCCAATATTTTCAACACTGGAGCAAGTGATCTTCTACATGTCATGCTTAATTCACACAGAGACAGAGATGACGGAAATGGGAGGCCAGCATCAGAACTAAGTGCTTCTGGTCCCCTTGTGTGGGTTCCTTTCGTTGAAGCTATTATTCCACATGTTGATATGAATAAAAGAGAAATGCAGATTACACCACCAAAGGGCCTCCTTGAGTTAAATGTGCGTTCTGATGAGAGGTCAAAGAAAGAAAGGCGCCAGATTGTGAGATTCTTTTTTCTTTGTACTGTATGACTGATTTATGTATTAATTTTGAAAAACATGGTTGACACCACTTGCTAGTGAAGATTGAGTTTGAATGTCCCACTTTTGAATCAATGTTATGGTTGCTCATTTAGCTTGCCTAGTCCTTAAACTGCTCATTTGTGCATTTCAGGAATGGAAAAAGAGGAAACGCCTCATAGCGGCAAAAAAGAAACTGTGTGAAATGGAGCAGCAGCATGTTTTTCATGGTTTTAGATTTGGAGAGAAAGCCCAAACGAGCTTACTTGCAGATCAGATAGTAGGTGTAAATTCTAGGTTGCTCCAACACGCATTACAGAATATTGAGATACCCTCTAAGAGGTGAAGTTCATTATCTGGATCCATGTTGCTGTATCTTGATCATTAGGTTCATGTGGGAGAAGACGCGGTTACCGTTTAGCATACTTCATTTTCAAATGTCCAAGAGTTTTGAATTTTGGGGCATCAAGATGTCCACATGGAAGGCCAACACTATCGTGAACTTATCTGGGATTTTTTTTTGAATGAGGATTTTTTCATTAGCCTGCGAAAAATAACCTATATTTTGCCTGATATTGGTTGAGTGGAGCTGGGTTGATGTATCTGCATTTTTCTCCCATTTTATATAGAATATGGACAATTAGCCCTTACAGTTGTAGCTAGAAAGTATAATCATAACTTGTGATTGTACTTTTCACATACGTCTTTTGTGTTTTGTTAGTCATTTCCTCCCCAGTAATCCCCTTTCCCCATTTGATTCTTCACATTTTGTGTTTGGTAAGCTATGTGTAATAGATTGTGCAAAGATGCTGTTTGACATGGAGTTTTGATACCTTTAGGGTGCCGATATGATGTAAAATGGTAGGATATTACTCATTTAGTGTATTGCCAACTCCTGTTTACCTTTTATATATATATATATATTTGAGAGGAATTAGATGAATTTTTAATCTTTTAATATTGTATGCATTGATTATAAAAATAAAAAAGAAAATATATATAGGTGACCACTAATAACTTATATATGGGAGAGGGAAAATTTATTAGATAGTAGAATTATTAATTTACTATCTAATTAAGAGATTTGCTTATACTTTGACCAAAAAACTTCATTGAATGCATGTGAATTTTAGTTCAACAGAAAACCATAAGGCTTATTTTGGCTTCTTTGATCTTTTCACAGTCCTTTACCTAACATAACAAATTTCCCAATACCCTTATGAATTATTGGAGGGTGAGTTTTATCGAGAGGCAAAACAATCCTGCAATTTGATGGCAAATATTCATTTATAGTCCTCTTACAACCAATTGGAAGTTAGAACATGAAGGGCACATGCTATTGCATTATAGGTGGGATTTTTTTCCTTTTGCTGCACAATGTATTGACCTCTTTATCGTTTGTGACTTCTTGACTCAGATGGAGTTTAGGCGAGTTCTTCAAAGCTCATCTCCAGGGGCAATCGACATATACTCTGAAATTAGCAGATGAAATTCTTACTAATGGAAGCGGAGAGAAATTAAATGCAAATTCCAGATTGCGAGAAAATGGCCATCTTCTTACATCTGATGGCAAGGTTGCAATTGTTCTAGTTGTGGATGGCAGTGAAAAGCTTGGAAGTGGCTCTGACACCAATCTTGTTGACCGCAAAAGAACTGAGGACCCTTGTCTGCTTTTAGAGGCCCTACTTTGTGATGATCAAAGATTAGTAAAGGTGGTCCTTTTTATAAAACATGAGGGTTTTCTAATTTATGTGACTGATAAAGGATATGAAGTGGTTCATATATTCTTTTGTATTGCTTCCACCTAGGAGATGGGTTTAAGGCGTAACCAATGTTGAGTATATTTGCTTTCTTGGCATTGTATGGTTAGCTATAAATTTTTGGTGTACTTAGGTTCTGGCTGCTATATCATCAAGGGCCATTTTTTTTTTTTTTTGCGTTTCTTTAAAACTTGAATATGCTGCATTGTCAATGTTTCTTATTGAATCAAACTGAGGCTCTGGCAGCTTGTATTACCTGTTGTAATTATTTTTGCCATTGGGAACTCATTATGGTGTCTAGCACATGACATTCCATGCTAGGTCATGTTGGACACACATATTGTTATACTTCTTCCTTCATAGGATATTTTGCAAGCAAACATGCTAAATTTCTGTTTTAGATCAATATTTCTTGCTAGATATTATGTTGCTGGAATTCATTAGCAGAAGAAACTTCCTTTGTTTGGTATTAGTTTCTCTCAAGCTAAACCATCACAAAACTTTTAAATTGTAAAATGTCAAGGTAATTTATCTTAGGCCTTGTGTAGGAGCACATACCTGCAATTTGGTTTAATGAATCCCCTTGCTCAATGCAGATAGAAGGTCGTGCATCTGTGCCTTTGATTTTGGTTTGCCCAGCTCATACAATCAGTTCTCTCCAAAAATTGTTCTCAAACAATGATCACCTTGGTTTTGACCCCAAGAAGGTTAGTGTTGCCCATTTCAGGAATGATTCAATTATATAACCTGTGTTATATTCTATTTTGATGAGGAGATGCCCTGAATTGGGTCATTGTTGGACATCTTTAGTTACAGCAAATCGACATTTGAACCTTAAAACAAATGTTAGTCTTTCTTCAGGAAAAAAATGTCTAGTCTTTGAATTTGGTTTTGTTAGTCAGCCGATCATAGTTGAAATTTGTTAGATATTGGCCAGCATTTACTTTTGGGAGAAAACTCACTTCAAAACCAGTACTTTGTTTCACATTTGGTAATTTTGGTATACAATAGTTTTGTTGATAGAATAACGGGACCTGTTTTGACCTAGTTTATCCAATCAGGTTCTTGAAATTGCTTGTGTTAAAAATTCCTTAAGTTTTGATGCAACATGGCTCTTAAGAAAATTCCAAAATGACCAGCAGAAGATTTTGTGTGCAAAAAGATAGTCAGGTCAGGTAAAGCGTTGAGTCTGATTTTGGGGTGTTTGTTTTGAACCTGGACAGCAAAGCTCATCTCTGAAACTAAAAATTCTGTCATAGATCTTGACAACCCATTATGGTGCAACTTGAATAAAGAAAGCAGTTCGCTGTATTGCGTTTGATTCTGCTTTGGTTTGCGTCGTTCTTCTATATTGTCTTATTTGGATTCTAACAGTTACTGCATGTGCATGAATAACTTACAACATCAAAAGTAGATGATGGGGCAATTATATTGGTTCAAATGTGTGATTCTGTAATTCGTGTGCACTGTGTACTTATGCTTCCTTCCTTTCAACCTGTTTAAAGGTCTGGTTCTTGGAAGAAGAGAAGCTGCCAGTTGTTAGTTGCTCTCCAGAAGAAAACAAGTACAAGATTTTGATGAAGTCACCATGGGAAATACTCCAAATGCCACTTGGGTCTGGAGGAATTACTAGCTTACTTTCATCTCATGGCATTTTGGAGAATCTTAGTGAAATGGGCGTGGAGTATATTGAGGTGAGCCATTTTACTAGCACTGCAACCCCCCACCACACACACATGAAAAAAAAAAAAAAAAAACACCCACACCCACCCGCACACAAAAGGAAAACAAAACAAAACATGTACACTTAAAATGTTTTCCTTAGCATACACAAGAAGTCACATAGTAACCATTACAGGGTAGGCAAGTGTCGCAACTGTCTGTAAAATGACCAATGTTGTAGGGACCTAATTCAATGTATTCATTGAGTACTTATGAGTTCTAAGGTTGGATGGAGTCCACTTTTAATCCAACAATTATAGTTGATTTTAGGTCTCCAAATTAGGTGCAATAACAGTTTCCCTGCTAAATATTTTTATACCATTTTCATCCGTAAGAGGGTAGTCCAGTGAGTGAGGTCTTGCCAGTCGGGTTTGGGGAATGTCAGATACATGCGGCCTTTACTTGCTCGTGTTGAAATACTGTTTATGTGACTTGAACTCGTAACATACAGGTCACAATGAAATAATTTTACTTTTGTGCCAAGGCTCACCCAATTTTGCCGTTCTCCTCTGCTTTAATCAAATTCAGCACCAATTCTTGTTTGGTCATTTGGTGAAACTAGTGCTAACTTTTACTAACGCAACACAATATCTGACCGATAGACTGTCTGATACTGTTTAATGCTTGATATTGTTGTGTTAACATGGTGCTCTCTTTCAGGTTCGCAACATGAACCAAAGATTTGTTGGTGGGCAATCTCTACTTGGCCTAGTTAATTCATGTGACGCAAACATAGGAATACAAGTTTTCGAGGACATGGACAATCTTGAGGACAATTTTGACATGATCTTTTCCATGAAGTTTATGAAACAGTTGACAAAACAGATCAATAAACTCCACTTTCAAGCTATCTCAAGATCGAGCACCCATGTCGAGAAGGTTGACAAAGAGTGGGTTGATGTCATCCCCTCCTCGCCCAACTCTTATGAGTTCCATTGTTCAATCTACGGTTCCCTGAACGCTTGCCCTCCCAGTAAGGTTTGTGTAATTGAAGTGAGTGAGTAATACATAGATAGGTGTATGTAATAGGGGGTGGAAAGCGTCCCCGAAGAATGGGGCTTGTATATGGAATACTTATCTGCAAATTGTATGCATCACCAGTAGAATAATGGGGTTGTATATTGAAAACTTATCTGTAAATGGGTCAATGAATCTCCTTTCATTTGGTATGAGTTTGGGTATTGGATTGAAGAAAGTTTTTAAGAATTTTTTATTCAAATTCAAATTCAAATTCGAGTTTAAAAAAAATAGGAATCGGAGTTGGTAGGATCATAAAATTACTTGTTTAAAAAAGATATACTTTTTAATGACTGGTAACTATTTTAACCACACGTCGTTGGACTTTATTATGACTTAATTTCGAAATGTGCATGATCACTTGCAATTCATTTTTGACAAGATTTAAACATGAGATCCAAAGATAGTACTTGTCTCTGGCTGAAATCGGGTAATTTGGTCATGGGTACAGGTTGAAATCGGGTCAAATCATATTTTGGAGAGCAAAAATTACGCACAAACAATTTCAATAAATAAGTAATGTTCATATGCAATGGATGCCCATCATGCTTAATACACCTTTGTATTGAATCAATCGCCTCAAAAAATGTTGGGTAAATCTCATTTTGCTTCTTGAAAGTTGAGTAATACCATTTGAACCTAAAAATTTAATTTAATTTGTTGATTTAATGATGTGATTTTATATAAATCATTAGATCAACATCAAGTTTTAATGTTTGATGGAATATACAGTGAATCCAAAGGTCAAAGTGAATTACTCCCTCCGTTCTTAAATATCTGTCGTTTTACACAATTTTTTTTATTCCATAATATCTGTCATTTAATGAAATCGAAGTATAATTAGTATTTTTTCTTCCAAATTTACCCTTAATTTTTCAATACATTAGATTAGGTGGAAATTAAGTGCCTTTCATATTATTTTCTTTTTCAATACGTATTGAATAAGAGTATTTTAGTTGTGTGTAATTATTTTTTACTTATATTAGAGCTATTTAATAACTTTCTTAATCCTTATGCAAAACTCTTAAACAATAGATATTTAAGAAGAGAGGGAGTAGGTCCTACTAATATTGTTCTTGAAAGATGCAAAATTTTTTACTTTGCCTTTTGAATGATTAATTTTTTTATATTATCCCCTCAAAAAATAAAAAATGTTACAATGTAACCTATCATCTTATATTAGTTTGGTCGTTCGTCTATTTTGTGTCAAACTAACCTATCAAGAATCGTTAAATTGACGGATGACCAAATAAAAATAAGACGATAAAGTATTGTAACGTTTTTCATTCTTTGAGGAATAGTGGGAGAAAATTAATCATTTGAAAGACAAATTAAAATTTTTTGTAATTTTTAGGGCAAAATGGTATTTTTCCAAAAACGTTCGGCACCTAGAAACCGAAACCCTAGCAAGGACCGTGTCTTCCCTTCTATATAACCTTCGAGCTACGCTCTTTCAAGGCAGGCTCGTCGGCTGAGAAGAACCCTAACCCTCTTTCCATCTCTCAAATGTAGAGGGGTTGCTGTGGGTAATTGTGTGTGCAGAGAAGGTAAGGCTGGGAGGAGACATGGCAGTGCCTTTACTCACGAAGAAGATGGTGAGCCATCAAAATCTCCGTCAAGGTAAAACACATATGCATGTGTGTGAGAGAGATCTATTCATTGCCAATGTTTGCTAGCTCTTTGATTCCATTTTCCTTCATTTTCTATGTTTTTCTATTTGATGGAAATGGAATATGATGATAGTCTTTGTCGCCCCAGTCTTACATAGCATCTCTTGATGCAAGATGGTGATAGACATTTTTATATCTGATTCTTCTATGCAGAACGATAAATTTTTCTTCCAATCATTTGTTTTTAATTTTTTTTTTAAATTTAAAAATTTTAATCTAGGGTTACAAAAGTGGAGATGTGCAAAGAGGGGTGATGATTTGTATCCATATATTCTGCAGTACAAATGATGAATATATAACATGCACTACCATCTGACCTCTACTGCACATCTCAAAATTATAAACTTCTGGTTTGAAACCAGACCTGGAACTGTCTTTAAGTGGTCAAAATCGATACAGAATTAGCGGGTTTGAGGTTGAAGATGACCATTTTTGGGCCAACATTTTGTTTTATTTTTTAATATTTCATTTGATTATTAATTTGATATAAACTTACTGGGTGATGCAATCTATGATGAAGTGTATTAAATGTCTCTGATTTACATGTGATTATCACAAATATTTTCACCATCTTTCGGCTGAGATTGCAGACTTTGTATCAGTATATTTTAATGGGAGTAGTGTTTTTCTTTGTAATTATTGTATTTAAGAGAGGTTTTGCCCTTGGTATCTGGTGTCCAGATTGTTATGTTGCTGGACATCTCGTTTATAAAGGGCAGAAATTGAAAACAGGTATTGCGACACAGTTAGCTTCGTTTCTTATAAGCTCTCTGTTACTTTATCCCTGCTTACATTTTATGACTTATTTATGCTGCTGTTAGACTATTTTCAATGAAACCAAACACCATTACTCAAATTTGAATAAAAAAGGGGTAAAATTTTTGTTTTGGTATAGATCTATGTAATTGTAAAATTCAAAATTTAAATTTAAAGAAAGAAAAATTCAAATTTAAATGAGTGATAAATGTAAATTTAAAAGATGGTAAAATATGATCATTTGATCTTTAATAGAGAGGGACATTTTATCATTAGAGCATTTCTGATTATGATTTAAATTTTTATTGAAATTTAAATTAATATTTGACTGAAAAATTTAATTTGATATAAATAGTTCCACCGAACAAACTCAAATTTAAAGAGTTTGATTTGCTGTAAATAGTTCTAATGGATAAACTCAAATGAGTAATGTTATATAATTTAAATTTGTAATCTAAATTTGTATTTTCAATCAATAAGGATCATTGAATTGGTGATTTTTATTTAAAAAAATTGATGAGACTCAATCGTATTTGGGATGCAAATTTGGGTTACATAGTAGGGAAATTTGGAGGTTGGTCTTTTTACATGGATGTGTTAGGATTTAAGTTTGTTAAAAAAATTTATTTATTGTCAATTTCGTCAAACTATTCTTACTCTTTAGAAGTTAAGTGAAATTAAAAATTAATAAATTTTAAGAGTTTGATTTATATTAAAATATTTTTTTTTTCACACATCTATTTATATATATTAGTTATGACCCGTGTTTATGATAAAATATAAAATTTGAACGTTCAAAAAATTAATTTTATTATATTAATTTTTTTAAAAATATATTAATTATAAATTAATTAAATATTAAATGATTAAATATATGATAAAAATGAGTGATGTGATGTTTTTAGAGAATAAATATATAAATGATTAAATATATGATAAAAATAAATGATGCGATTTTATGTTTGAGTCTGATAAAAGGATGAGGTAAGTGGTTAATGATAATTTTAAGGGGAAAAATATAACTGAGACAAAATTTAAATACACGCATGTTTTATTTTATATATATATATAAAGTAGAGCGAAATTTGAATTTTGAAGACAGAGAGGTTTAGATTATTTTGTGATAAAATATAAACATATAAAATGAATAACATTATTTCAACATAAAAGATGGATTAGATCTTTTTATAAATACTGATTTGATGATTTACAATAAGTATTGAATTTTATTTTCTTGCACATTGCGTGACTCACATCTCTCTCTCTCTCTCTCTCTCTCTCTCTCTCAAATTCGGGAATTTTTGTTCTTCTTTCTTTATCACCAATTTAGCATATTTTGTCGCTCTAAATTAAAATTGAGAATTAAAATGCGACTAACATTAAGCTTAAGGGATCATTTGTATAATTTATCCTATATTCTTTACCCTTACGAGGAGAAACTCTAGCTCCTCAGCGCCCCCTGTAAGTACAGCTGAAGCGAACGGTGAACCAAAGGCATAACATTTCGATGCACGAGTACTAGGGTTTGGGGTCTCTAAATTAGGGTTGCGTTACTGTTGAAGTCATTTCTTTATGTGTGAATAGACGATCTTGGAGTTTGTCCCCCCCCCTCTCTCTCTCTACCTCTACATACATATGCGTGTGTGTGTGTGTGTTATTATGCTTATATTTGACATGAGAGGTTCATGTGATGATTAGAAGCATAGTTCAAATGATAATCTATGAGATTATAAATTGAAAGTCTTTCGCTCCTATCTGATGGTTCTCTCAGTTTTTTTTTCACAAAATCAAATTTTTTTGTACTGTCCTATTGCCAAACATTTTTGGGTTTTGACAAACCAAGTATTGTAGTCAGGTTGTGTAAGAGTTGTATGGATTTCTCTTTTGTGAAACTGTGAAGAATCATGTGGATGGATCTGTTGTCAAGCTACTGCAAAGGGAACACAACGGGGAATTTGATCGTTTTCTTCTCTGTTGACAGCCCGGTTTATAGCTTCTATCAGAAGAAGTGA